>JADRCH010000323.1:793700-835034 GCA_019843965.1 Rhynchomys soricoides | reverse complement strand
CCCCTCCACACACACACACACACACACACACACACAGTTCCTCATCCCATTTCTCCTCTAGGCTTGTCTCCTGCACACCCATATCTAATGCTGTTCCTCTTTCCCCCAGCCCCTTCCCTCTCACATGCAGGTCCCTCCCTCCCTCTGCCACTCCTGATTATTTTGTTCCCCCTTCTAAGTGAGATTGAAACATCCTTACTTCAGCCTCTCTGCTTGTTTCACTTCTTACAATCTAGCACTCTAGGCAGAGGCAGGCAGATTTCTGAGTTCAAGGCCAGCCTGGTCTACAGAGTGAGTTCCAGGACAGCCAGGACTACAGAGAAACTCTGTCTCAAAAAAACAAACAAAAAAACAAACAAACAAAAAAACCAAACAAACAATCTGTATATTGTATCTTAGGTATTCTGTACTTTTTGGCTAGTGTCCACTTATTAGTGAGTACATACCAAGCATGTCCTTTTGGGTCTGGGTTACCTCACTCAAGATGATATTTTCTCGTTCTATCCATTTGCCTGCAAAATTTATTATGTCCTCATTTTGTAATAGCTGAATAGTATTCCATTGTGTAAATGATCAGCATTTTCTATATCCATTCTTTGGTTGAGGGATATCTGAGTTGTTTCTAGCTTCTGGTTATTAGAAATAAGGCAGCTTTGAACATGGTGGAGCACTTGTCCTTGTGGTATGGTGGGGCATCTTTTGGGTATATACCCAAGAGTGGTATAGCTGGGTCCTCAGATAGCGCTATCTCCAATTTTCTGAGGAAGCACCAGATTGTTTTCCAGAGAGGTTGTACCAGTTTACAATCCCACCAGCAATAGAGGAATGTTCCTCTTTTTCCACATCCTCACCAGCATGTGCTGTCATTTGAGTTTTTGATCTTAGTCATTCTGTTTGATATGAGATGAAATATTAAGATCATTTTGATTTACATTTCTCTGATGACTAAGGACTTTGAGCATTTCTTTAAGTGCTTCTAGGCCATTCAGGATTCTTCTGTTGTAAGTTCTCTGTTTATTCAGTACCTCATTTTTAATTGAGTTATTTGGTTTTGGGGGGCTACATTCTTGAGTTCTTTATATATTTTGGATATTAGCCCTCTGTTGGTTATAGAGTTAGTGAAGATTTTTTTTCCAATCTGTAGGTTGCTGATTTGTCCTATTAACAGTGTCCTTTGCTGTACAGATGCCTGAGGCATTGATGTTCTATTCAGGAATTTTCCCCAGTTTCTGCTGTTATATCTCCATTTTCATTTCTGATTTTGTTAATTTGTATACTATCTCTGTGCTCTTTAGTTAATTGGCTAAAGGGTTTATCTAATTTGGCTAAGGGTTTATCTATCTTGTTGATGTTCTCAAAGAACCAGTTCTTGGTTTTGTTGATTCTTTGTTTCTAACTGGTTGATTTCAGCCCTGAGTTTGACTATTTCCTGCTGTCTACTCCTCGGGTGTGTTTGCTTCTTTCTGTTCTAGAAATTTTAGGTGTGTCATTAAGTTACTTGTATGGGATCTCTCCAACTCCTTTATGAAGGTACTTAGTGCTATGACTTTTCCTCATAACACTGCTTTCATTGTGTCCCATAAGTTTCTGTATGATGTGTCTTCATTTTTATAGAATTCTATGAATTCTATAAAGAACTCCAGCTTGTTTCTTGGGACCATTTGCTTGAAACATTTTTTTCCAACCTTTTACTCTGAAGTAGGGTTTGTCTTTTTCACTGAGGTGTGTTTTGTGTATGCAGCAAAATGCTGGATCTTATTTACATACCCAGTCTGTTAGCCTGTGTCTTTTTATTGGAGAATTGAGTCCATTGATGTTGAGAGATATTAAAGACAGGTGTTTGTTCATTCCTGATATTTTTGTTGCTGGAGGCAGTATTATGTGTGTGTGACTTTCTTCTTTTAGGTTTGTTGTGAAATGTTTAGTTTCTTATGTTTTGTTGTGTTTCATTACCCTTCTTGTGTTGGAGATTTTATTCCAGTTCCCTCTGTAGGCCTGGATTAGTAGAAAGATCTTGTCTACATTTGGTTTTGTCATGGAATATATTGATTTATCCATCTATGATGATTGAGAGTTTTGCTGAGTATAGTATCCTGGGCTGGCATTTGTGCTCTTTTAGAGTCTAGATGACATCTATCCAGGATCTTCTGGCTTTTAGAGTCTCTGTTGAGAAGTCTGGTGTAATTCTGATAGGTAGATCTGCCTTTATATGTTATTTGGCCTTTTCCCTTACAGATTTTAATATTCTTTTTTGTTCTGTGTATTTGGTGTTTTGATTATTATGTGATGAAATAATTTTCTTTTCTGGTCCAATCCATTTGGTGTTCTCTAGGCTTCTTGTACATTTATGGTCATCTCTTTCATTAGGTTAGGGAAGTTTTATTCTATGATTTTGTTGAAGATGTTTTCTGACCCTTTGAGCTGGGATTCTTCACCCTCTTCTTTTCCTATTATTCTTAGGTTTGAACTTTTCATTGTGTCCTGAATTTCCAGGATATTTTGGGTTAGCAGCTTTTCCTCTTTATATTTTCTTTGACTGCTGTGTCAATATCTTGTATGGTATTTCCTATGCCTGAGATTCTCTCTTTTATCTCTTGTATTCTGTTGGTGATACTTGCATCTGTAATTTCTGATCTCTTTCTTAATTTGTCCAACTGCAGGGTTGCCTCCCATTGTGTTTTCTTTATTTTTTTTTCTATTTCCATTTGTAGTTCTTGCACCATTTTGTTCACTTCCTTTACCTTCTCGATTATATTTTCCTGTATTTCTTTAAGGGATTTATGTTTTTCTTTAAAGGCTTCTACCTATTTGCCAGTTTTCCTGCATTTCTTTATGGTAATTCTTTATATCCTCCTTAAAGGCCTATATCATCTTCATGAGATGGAATTTTAGGTCAGTATTTTGCTTTCAGGCATGTTAGAGTATCCAGGACTTGCTGTGGTGGAAGAACTAGGTTCTCATGCTGCCAAATTGCATTGGTTTCTGTCACTTATGATCTTGCACTTGCCTCTCTGGTTCTCTCTGGTGTTAGCTAGCCTGGGTTTCTCTGAGTGGAACAAGCCTCCTTGGAGACAGGTATAACTCTGTGACCTGAGTTAGGGTTGATCTCCTTGTAGGCAGGCAGTGTTGTCTCTGGTTAGGGTGGGCCTCCTGTATCTCTAGTTAGAATAGACCTCCTGTACCCTTGTTTACTGTGGACCTCCTGGGAGGCTCACAGGCAATAGCATTTGGTTGGTTATCTGGCCACTGATCTGGCCCAGGTGGGGAAATAGGCCAAAAGGAAGGCAGAGCTCAGAGGATGGGGTGGGAGAAGTGGGTCTTGCTTCACCTGGGCCCCATGGTTGTTCCAGATGGCATGGGTATTTGGGCAAGTTTTTCACCTGTGTCTTTGGTTTCTATGGACCTCTTGGGAGGCAAGCAGGCTGTAGCATTTGGGCAGGTATTGAGATACTGATCTGGCCCAGGGGTGGAGGTGGGCAGAAAGTAAGGTAGAGCTGGGGGATGGGCATGGGTAGGTACTGCATCAGCTGGGCTGTGTGGGTATTAATTGATCTCCTGAACCATGAGACGGTGTCTTAAAATATGTTATCAATCTTACTAATTCTCACCATTATTGTTGATCTATTTTGTGAAATTAGTCCTAAATTTCTCTGGGTGGTACTCTATAACACATCTGTTATAGATTCTCAACCCAGCAGGCAGAATGACTCTGTAAACATGTGAGGAGGGTCTTATTCTGCCATGACACCTGTCAACTAGTTGTGATTTTCCTTAGCATGAACAGACTATGATTCACAAGCTCTATGTGATTGGCACAGTTAATTTTTTTTAATTCTTCAAAAATTATGTGTGTGTGTGCATCATATCTTGATCATTTCTACTTCCTACTCTGTTCCTCAAATTGTCCCTACCCCATAATACTTTTTATTCCAAATTAAAGTCAAATATATATATACTAATCAGCAGCTATCTACTGGCCAAAAGTCTCTGAATAAGGATGGGTGACAAGTAGCCCCTCTCTAATCCATGTAGAATTTTGAATTGCCTACTGCAGAACAGTATCCACATTCACTATTTACTTATTTACATACCAAATGCTGTCCCTCACCCCAGTACCTCCCCACACAGAGTTCTCCCACCAACTTCCTCACCTCTGAGAGGTTCCCTCTCCTGGTATACCCCAACCCTGGCACATCAAGACTCTGCAGGGTTGGGTGTATCCTCTCCCACTGAGGCCAGACAAGGCAGCCCTATGTGTTGGGGCTTCAGTATAGTCTTTGTATGTTCTTTGGTTGGTAACTCAGTCTCTGTGAGATGCTAAGGCTCCAGATTAGTTGACTCTGTTGGTATTCCTATGGAGTTCCTATGCCTTTCAGGGCCTCCAGTCCTTCCCCCATCTCTCCCATAAGAGCCCAGTGTTTGGCTGTGGGTATCTGTATCCGGTTTCAGTCAGCTGCTGGGTAGAACCTCTCAGAGGATCCATGAAATACCCCACAGACCCACAGAAGTTAAATAAGAGGGAAGGCCCAAGCGAGGATGCTTGAAACTCACATAGAAGTGGGAGAAACATAGTCATAGGAGACATAGGGAGGAAAGGAACTTGGTGGAAGAGGGGGTGGGGAAGGAAAATGGGAGAGATGGGGTCAGGATCAGGTGTGGGGGGAGATGGGAAAGAGGCTCAGAGGAACAGGAGAATGAATGGAAATCTGTGACTGTCAGGGTGGGGGTAAATATCTAGGGATCCCCAGAGACCTGAGATGAAAGAGGCTCCCAGGAGTCAATGCAGGTAACTTTAGCCAAGTTGCCTAACAGAAGCGACATGAAACCAGAAGAGGCCACCTCCTGTAGCCAGGCAAGACTCTTAGTTCAGGAATATGGGCACCAACTCACTCAACCAAGATTTGCCTTGTCTAAAAGTATTGCAGGGACAAAGATGGAGCAGAAACTGAGGGAAGGCCAACCAATAATTGCCCAACTTGAGACCTGTCCCATTGACAAGAACCAATTCCTGATACTATTAATGATACTCTATTATGGTTGCAGACAGGAACCTAGCATAACTATCATATTTGCTCTTAATTTTATTTTCCCAGGAGAGGAAGAATGCTTTTTATTTGTTTGTTTTGTTTTTGTTTTGTCTTCTATAGGTCTATCATTGGGGAAGTCAAGGCAGGGACTTTGAGGCAGGAACTAAAACAGAGTACACAGGAATACATCTTACTGGTTGACTCTCCAAGGCTTACTCAGCTAGCTTCTTGTTTAAAAAAAAATTACATTATTTTCCCTCTTTCCTTTCATCCATTCAATCTCTCCCATGTGCCCACTGACCTCTTTTGAAATTGTGACATCTTTTGCCTGCACAGTTCATATAATTATATATATATATATATATATATGATTTTAGGGCTGACCACTTTGTATTGGCCATAGTGTTTCTCCCTGGAGTAAGACTATTTCTCCTATTATCAGCATTCCTTACTTATCTAAAGCTCTTTGACTAGGAGTGGGGCCTGGAGATGCAAGCATGTTTACTTTTTTATGTTTTACTCTCTGTTACTAATTGTCCTCACTTGTTTTGTCAAATTAGTTGACCTTCCTGGAATATTATTTACCAACTATTCTTGTGGTCAATTCTACCACTTTCAAGAATTTATTAAAATACTTTTTAAGTAATGAAGACTCCAGACCCTATCAATTTAATATGACAACTCATTAGTCAAGTACTTGGGGGTTCTCTAAACCAGATCTATTTATTTTTCTTCTCTAAAACCTTTTTAAAGATATTTTTGAGTCTGAGTATTGCTCCATGTCTCAAACTGACTTCAAACATGATATCCTCTTGGCTTACCCTTCAGGGTGCTGGGATTAAAGGCACACTATGGTTGGCTCATAGTTTCTTCCTTCTAATAATATACTATAATAATTTATTTATTAAGCATTTCAGTTCTACTCTAGCTCTGTGTTACCCTTAAGGATCTCTGAGGGTAAGACTTTTTTCTCATAGGCTCAAAACCCATAGACTAGAGTTCATCACATAGATATCTGCTATTTGAAAAGGCCCTGCCCAGCTTGCCCATATGAAAATGGCTTTCAAGAAAACCTGTTTGTTTCAAGACTCTAGAAATAACGTAAAGCCGGACTAAATTATAAGCGGCCATAAGGGGCCCTTGGGGCATTGCTCAGTCTGAAGTTTTGAACATGCATATCTTTACTGTGTCATAGATATATCTATCTTCTACATTATGCCATGTATGTCTCCTCTCAACTGACCCACAAGAAATGAGGCTAAAGCAAGATGCTATTTATATGCCACTATGTGGAAAAACCTGCACATGGATTCTTGAGCCAGTGGTGCTCTTAGGATGGAAAAGAATCTAGCACCTATCCTGGTTCTGATTTCTAGTGCCTTGTATCACACTTTACTGGGAATCCATGATAATATATCAAGGTGCTTGGCTAGCTGCAGGAGCTAAGAATTACCTGTTGGACAGGATCCATACATGGTCCTCTCTAGCTTATCTGTCCCAGTTGTGTCACATAGGAGGAAGAGTCATTATACATAGTCCATCATCAGCTTCCTAAAAACACTGTTCTTAGTAAATTTTTCTTTAAAAGATGAACACTGCACATACAATTTTTCTCAATGTATGTACAAGCACATGAATTTATGTCAAACATAAATTCACAGTGTCAAACACTGTGTCTGCTATCTCTTTGTAATTGGAAGTCAGAACAAAATTCCACATACTTCTATGAATAATTTAGCAAGTATTCCTATTTTAGTTGACAAGAATAGAACATAATACGTCTTTCTTGTGATTATTTTTATATTGATTCATAGACACAGAAATGACCTTTGTTTCAATTCTATTGCTGACAAATTCTTAAACCCCCAAAACTCATAGAAACATCATAATATTACACTTTGCAGTTGATAGTACAACAGACATAAACATTGTAAATCAGCAGCTCAGGGAAATTTATTATCATGCAAATTACTCAATTGACTCAATGCCATAAAGGTTTGTCTTGTGACACAAAAATTAAAATTCTGTGAGAAAGCTTGATGAACATAGAATAAAACTAACTCTCTCTCTCTCTCTCTCTCTCTCTCTCTCTCTCATCATTACTGAAGGTTTTAAAGTCATCTGTTTAGGAGAAATTTAAGAAACACAATTTTCTTATTTGGAAAGTATACAACTACATAATATAATTTTAATTAACCTTACACAAAAATACCTTCAAAGTATTGAACCATAAATAAAATGAAATTAGACACTTATGCTGGTACAGAAATGTCTATACCCAAGAATAATTTTAGGAAACTGGCAATTCTATACAGCAATATAATTTAAAAGGTCCAATGTGCATTTGAAGCTTAACTAGATATAATCATAAAATTTAAAACTATCAACTTAAATATCATAAATTAATAGTGCTTCCAAAATTATTTTTAAATGCATCAGATATTGCTATTTCTCAGCTTTATATCTAAATTCAGCAATCTCTTCATAATAGATAAGACATGATAATAAAAATCACTAGGAAGGGCAATGGACATAGCCTACTGATAGAGTTCCTGCTCAGTGTGTGCAAAACCCTAGGTTTCATCCTTAGCACTACAAACAAAAACAACATAGAAACATATAATATTCATTTATTTGTAATTTATATAAAAAGAACTTTGTTCATTGTTTGAAAAAAAATTTCATAAAACAATATTGTTAGATCTTAGAAATGGAAATTTGGTATTCTGCCTGAAACAATCATTCTGGCTGACTTATTAGCCAAGGTTTCCTGAATGGGGCTGTGCCAGCTTTCTGCCTTGCTACTACCCGATGTCCTCAGTTCCAACAATTATCGAAAGTATAAGTGCTGAGTTTTTCCCAAGATTCTAATAATCTCTTAATTGTGAACCTCTATACAACCAAAAACTACTTACATAATTATAATATACAAAGGCACAAAATTAACATTTCAAGAAGGACAAATCGGCTATAATAAGAAATAATCATACCAAAGCAAGACAAAAAATGAAACATAAAAATGACAAAATCCCATCACTCCATGTCAGATACCTGAGATGAAATCATTGAGTCCCCAAGAGGATTGGGAAGCCTAACCCTCTTCTTACATCAGCTCAATTCCATGCATGCAACTTTCTCCTGAGGATGTTCCATGGTTTGGGCTCTTTCTCTACCCTGTAATACTGATTGCAACTTGGCTGTCAACAACACAGCTTTATGCAGGGACCTCTTACAGCTTCCTGTTGATAGTCCAACAAAAGCTATCATATAATGTCTGGCTTTAGCAGCTGTCAAAGGCCATGCAACATGATACCACTCAATAGGTTGTCTTCCATTCCTCTAACACCTGCACCACATGGCCTAGTCCTGTTCCTGTATAAGGATGCAGCCTAGCATGCTTACACCACAACTGCAGGGCTTCTATGTGCCTTCTAGGCTTTCCTTGACAAAGTACTTTCTTAGGTGTATTCAAATAGGGGAATCCTTTAGCTGAGGGTTTCTCCCTTTAAATATATCAAGTATTGCCCTTGAGACACCTTTCATATTATACTAGTATAGTGTAAAAGGTTTCCTTCAGTAATGGTCTCTTCAACCAGTGTTTGAAAAACCAGTGTTTACCAGTCTGGTAAACTAAAATCACATTTAATTGATGAAAGTAACGATGAGATAAAAAAAACTTCAGAGGCTCATGCTGATTGAATATTTCACCCGTTAGGATTTGTCCTTAATCATGCAACTTTGAAAGCAATTGTTGTTTTTGGAATCTCTCAAGTGTCAAAAGATTAAACCAAGGTATTCCTTTTTCTCTTCTGAGTTGTCAAAAATTCATTAAGAAGTCATGACTCATTAATTTAAAGTTATATTTTACTGAGAAATTTATCTGGAAAATAACAGAAAATTTAGAAATTTAAAAAAATTGTGCTCAAAGTCTTGTAATCTATTGTTAATTGACACTGAAGACTGTCATCTCTTTTACCTTTCATAGCACAAATCAATGTTGTAATTAATTACTGATTCTGTAAAAAAATAATTTTGTAAGCTCAACCCTAAGATATGAAAATAGCACTTTATAATTAACATTAAATGCATTAATCACATATCAAAGTGTAAGCCCATATATAATCATATGTGTGACCTTGTGTGCAGGAAATTATAACCCTAGTTCAAGACTAAAAATATTGTACTTGTAATAAGTCTTAAAGTAGGTAATTACTAAAACCCTTTTTGATATGATCCATTGGTTCTATGTGCCAAAATAATTTTCTGGTCATGATGAGGTGAGTGAGAAAGATTACTTACTATAGTTGGTCTATGATTTGCTTTGCTTACGTTCATGCCAAGATGTATACTCTTGGTTATTATCAGTCATATTACCTTTCTTTCTTTGCCATTACATCACTATACTATTTAACTTTAAAATTAAAGACATCCTACATGGTGAATCAAAGGTTAAAGGAAGAGATGTAGAAATGAAAGTGATTATGAGTAAGACTAGGGGAAAATATTTGAATTTGCAAGTCATTGACATCCACTGACTAGGAAGGGGCTGCAACTCATTAGCTTTAGCTCAGGTTTTAGATACCACATTGCCAACTCATCAGAGACAATTCTTTCACTTCTCTGTTCTTATTTACTCAGTAAACAAGAAAGTTATTTGTGATCTGTGGAGATAGCTTAGCAAACAAGAATCTTTGCTTACAAGCATGAGAAACTGAGTTCAGATCTCTAGAATCTACACTAAAAAGTGGGCATGGTCTAGTGCTCTAGTGCTTTTTGAAGAAGATAAAGAACAGAGACATGATTGGTGGCTTCTTCTGGCTACCACCCTAGTTCCAGGTTCAATGAGAAATCTTTTCTTAGGGAAATAAGTTAGAAATTAATAGAGCAGGACACCCAATATCACTACTCCCAGTCTCTACAGTGCACACACATGTGTATCTACAGGACACAACACACTAACTCAAACACTACACACACACATACACACACACAATTTTTAAAAAACATTTTACATCAACTTGTTGGTAGCTAGAGCATAGAGAAGAGCCAGCATGGCCCCTGTTATTATATCACAATTCATCAGATACTTTCTGTACTGAGACAAGAGAAACACTATTCTAGAAATGTATGTTCAGTAATGGAAACAATACACATCACTCAGCAGTGGAAATTATGAACCAGGGATAGAACCAGCAGCAGACATAAAGGCACTAAAACTAGAGAGAAGATGTAACATTCAAACAAGGCAAGCAGTTTAGCCAGGTTAAAGCTCAGTCTATACAGAAAATGTTTAAAGATAAAATAGGGACAAAAGCTGGAAGTCTGATGAGAATATACCAATCTTCAGTGAATATTAGCTAAGAGGCAGCCCTTCACAACAAAGAGACAGGGCTAAGGTATACCTGAAATCATAAAACTCAAGGTCTTACATTTTCATTTATTTTCCTCCCTTGAGAAAGCAAAGTAATAATAATCTGAACTTTAAATAAAGACTTAAAATATAGTTTACCACCACAACTTCATAATTACTATCTAGAAGGCATTGTTATAAGATTTCAAAGGAAGAAAAGACAGGGAAGAAATTATGATGTGGAATAGAGCCATTCATGTAGTATTTAAGTACAGGGAAATGTTTGTTTTAGTTTGCAAACTATAGAATATAAGAGAACACAGTGAGAAGAGAAGAAAGAGAAAATGGAAAGGGATGTGTCATGAAGGAGGAAATTCAGAATGACATAGGAAATATAATAAGATGCTTGCTGGAGTGACTGTGTCCAGAGATGATATGGAGTAGGCTTTTGTGTTCTTATTGGCCCCGTTGTGCAAGGTGATATTCTCCTCACACTGATTGGGGTGGTATGGTCCCGGGTGATCAGGAAGTAAATTCTAAAAGCTGACATAACCCATAGCATGAAGTCCATCATTCAGATGAGAATCATGAAGTATCATGTATGTCCTAGGAACTGAGGTCAACACTTTACCACCAAAATTTCACCATCCTTCCTCAGACTAATTTGCAGTTGACCATGTGGGCTGGTTGGAATTAAACTTAGGTCCTCTTCAAGAGTTTTCCAGTTATGTACACATTTAAGGAGGGTACATTCATTGCTTCCTTCCTTGAGACTGAGCTCAGAAGGATGCTTCATTTTAAGCAAGTGAGAACTCACATATCTTTGCTGACAACATTGACAACAACATGTTTCATGGTCACTTTTACTTCCTTGAAATCTGTTGCCCTACTCCAGTGAATAGAGTAGGCATTGACAACCCCAATTTTGTTTTGTGAAATGTCTTCATGGTGTTCTATCATGTCAGAAAACTCGCATAATTATTTCAGAGACTGAAGCAGAAGCACAAATTCAAGGACTGCTTGAAAACCTCAGTAAGACCCTGTCTCAAATTAAAATTAATTTATTTTAAACTCAATAGTGTTTGGGGGATATATCTCAGTGATAGAGTGCTTGTCTGATATTCATGAATCCTTAAGGTCAATTTCTAGAACTGGAGAAAGAGAGAGAGAGAGAGAGAGAGAGAGAGAGAGAGAGAGAGAGAAGAGAGAAAAGAGAAGACATAGAGAGCTCCTCATATGATTCTTAACCTTGTTCTAAAGTGATTCCAGAATGAACTGGGCTCTGTAAAAATTATTAGAGGGGAAAAACACCTTCCAGTTGTGAATTTTGTGATCCCACTTTTCCAGTGAATATAATCCCACAGTGACCAATATCTTAAGTGGCTTCTTTAGACCTCTCAGGGGACAGAAGAGGAGGAACTGTGTATCATCATTATATTATATGTAATAATAAAATGCTGTAAGTATTCATATCTATGCATAGGTAACTAGTTGAATAAAATTGATGAAATTCATTGTAACTACAATAAAAAATGAAAAGAAAAAGAAGCCTCTTTATACATTGAAATGACTATTGTGTGTTAGTTAATCATCATCAACTTGCCTGGATTCAAAGTAATCTAGGAAGCACCTTTTTAGGTGTCTCTTACCTAAGATACCAGAGAAATTTTGCTGAGGAAGATCTGCTGCCATTAAAGGGCATTCCTTCTTTAAAATGGAACCAAAGGGAATCCTCTTTCCTTAAATGGATTCTGTCAACTATTTTATTACAGTAATGAGAAATGTGGCTAATGAAATCTGGATGTATCATTACTAGAAAGGTAGAAATGAGCATATATACTGTGTTGCTTCAGGTCACCCTAGCTGTCCCCTTCCCTCAAAAGCAGGAGGGAAGAGAGACAGGGAGACAGAAAAAGGAGGAGGAAGAAAGGAAGTAAGAAAAGTAAACTATAGAATGATGAAAATAATACTTTAGGGGATAGATAAGAATAAGTATAGTAGATAGAAGGTTTAAAAGGTATAATTTACCTTTCTATGTATTTTAAAATTTGACTGTCCCTGAGAGGTTCTGCCAGCACATGACTAATACAGATGAAGATACTCACAGCCAACCATCAGACTGAGCCCAGGGACCCCAATGGAAGAGCTAGGGGCAGGACTGAAGGAGCTGAAGGGGATTGCAACTCCATAGGAAAAACAATATCAACTAACCAAACTACTGAGAGCTCCCAGAGACTAACCACCAACCAGGAGTGTACATGGAAGGATCCATGGCTCCAGTTGCATATGTAGCAGAGGATGACCTTATTTGGCATCAATGGGAGGGGAGGCCCTTGGTCCTGTGGAGGCTTGATTCCCCAGCATAGGGGGATGCTAGAGTGGTAAGGTGGGAGGGGGTGAGTGGGTGGAAGAACACCCTCATAAAGGCAAAGGGGAGGGCCAAAGGGATGGGGCAGTTGTGGAGGGAAAATTGGGCAGGGGGATATCATTTGAAATGTAAATGAATAAAATGATTAATAAAAAAACAAAAAAGAAAATAAATTGAATGATAGCAATATATTGTCATATCTTATATATCTATAAAAGAAAATTACATAAAAAGGGGAAAATTATAAATTATAAATTATATATATAAGTAGGGATAATTGAAGCAAATTGATAGTATTGTCAGTACAATGAAAATAATTAAAATGAGTATATTTAAATACTTCGTTTAATTTACTAAGAAAAATTTCAAAGAAGTCTCAAAGTTTATTTCTCATTAGTAGTCTACATTTAAAAATGACTGTGCACGTGTCTGCGTGTGCTATTAAGCTAAATAGGTTTTGCAACTATAGTATCATTAGCATCAAAAAATTCACTGTGAATAAGAAGAGATTCAACTACCAAAATGGTATGTTTTCTTCAAAATAATTGCATGAGCTAGCAATATTTTTGAAGTGAACATTTCCAAAGTCTGTGCATTAAAAAGGCCTACAAGAAATACCACTTCAGGGACAGTGAGTACTTTATACTCAAGAACTGTTCCCTAAGTGCCATCCACTACTGGAAATGCCATAGCTCCTTAAAGAAACCTCTGATTCCAGAGATGGTACAGAGATTCTGGATGATTTTAGGACGTTTTGGAGTTCCAGACATCTCAGTGGTAAAAGGACCTCGAGAAAAGTTCCTTTAAGCATTCAACATTTATTAACTTCCAGTAGCCAGTAAGAATAATAAAAGTAATGAAGCAAAACAAATACAACAGAAAGAATGTGTGGTAGTGTTTTTATGAGGAGCAAAGGAAAGACAAAAAAAATTCCAAGTGATGGGCTAGCTTATCAAAATAGAAAAAATATAAATGTATCACACTTTCATATAATTTCTCATGAAAGCAAGGATCATCAATGTATGTTAAATCCTAAACTCAAAGCTACTAAGAAACAACTTATTCATACTGTATGATGCCATGATACAGATTATTAATTACAAATAAGACAAAAGATATTTACAATTAAAGGTTGGACACTCTCTTTATCAAACTGAATAAACATACTATCACTAACAGTAGTTTGATCAAACATTTATGTGCTTCCTGATCTAAGACATTTCTATATATAGCACTTTTGTTAAAAATGCTTGTCTAGTATTTAATCACCTGAAAACTATCAGATATTTATTTAAAAGATGGGCCATTTCTTTTTAAATATTCAAAACTCACCAAAAACAGACAAAACAAAAATTCAATTTAATTGTGAATCACAGTTGGATTTAGAATATTTTATAAATTGTAGAAAAAGAAAGGGAAGAATAAATATGTGAAGTTATGTAATTGGTTTGACAGTGGAGAATCTATAGAGGAATGTGCATATTTGTAAAAACTGTACACTGAATGCACATTTAAGGGTGAAGTACCATATAGCCTATGTGGATCTCTTAAGAGTGAAACACTGGGGGAGTAATCACATTACTCACCTTTCAAAGTTTTCTATTAAATTTAAATTTGTAAATGAATAAGAAGTTTTATTAAAGAGCCTTTGATCCATCAATCTCACTTTCAGAAATTTATACCATACACATACTCACATGAGTAAACAAAATATTTAAAATCATGTGTAATAGCAAAACACAAAAATAGAAGAATCTCAATCAAGTGAGTTATGTAATTAAGATATAATATAATTTCTGAAACTTGTAATAGACATGTTGAAAAAATATGAACTATTCAAAGTAAATAATTGGTTGTTAAGCAAGGACTAAAATCAAGCTCTTAGAAACCTTATTTTGTTTAATCAATTTTCACATATACTGAAAATTTGTAAGGCTGTATCAGGAATAGTCTTCTCTTGTTGAGTGGCTCTTAAATCCAATTAGAATGCTGTTAGTTACTAGCAATACTCTACCTGTAGAGTTGAGTTATTGTGCCTTGATGGTTGTTGATGTGGTTAACAAGCATTATAGCTGGGTAGAACCATTTGTTGTTCCCCTCATTTGGAAGCTTGCATAGTACCTTTAGATATCATGAAAATTAGTCCTTAGCCTTTCAGACCAGTTCAGGGGCCCCTAGACCCTGTGTCTGAATAGTTTTTTATCTTCAACAGTAGAGTCTAATATTCCAGCTCTGGAAGGAAACCAAGGGCAACAACCAAAGTTCATATATTTGAATAGTCTTTTAGACAGCCACAGACAACCACTCAAAACAGTGCTTCTCATGTTTGGCACTGGGGGTTTTGTTAGGATGCCTTTGGCTCTTGGAAGGAACACCATCAGCCCAGGTGGGGGAAATTCATTATAGCTACATATGTATATGTATATGCACATGCATGCATTATATGTTTTTCTTAGGTAGTTAATAGTATGATTCTTCGTAGCCTTTTGAGACATTTTTATTGTTATTTTACCTACCTCCCTCTTTCTTTTGTAGTCAGTTCCTTTCCTTTCCAGAAAGAACCCTTCCTTTTCTCCTTTTCCTATCAGATTACTTGTATGCTATTATCCTTTACCCTCTCCCACCTTCTTCTTATTTACTTTCTCCCTCACTAAAAATGACCCCCTCCTTTCCATTTCCCTGATCATATGGGTTTGTTGTTGCATTTGGTTTGGTTTTATTGTTTTATTTTGCTTCCAGATGAGAATCTCACTATATTTGACAAGCTGGTCTCAAATTCTTGAGCTTATAGGAATTCTTGCTTTAGCTTCCCAAGTTTGGGAATTCAAGGATACATTCCATTCCCTTCCCAATTCTCCTGGTAAGAAAATGTATAACATAGATGCAAAGCATAACAGTATTAGTATCTAGAGGAAAGCAAAGAAGAATGTTTGTATCTTTGTGGAAATATTTCTTAGATGACATGAAAATAATAATCAATTAAAAACAGATGAATTGGACTTTGTTGGGATTTAAAATGTCTACATATCGAAAATCACTGACACTAAAATGAAAAGGTCCCATGCTGGGAGAAAATGTTTTAAGACAGATCTTGAAAAAGCCTTTCATCTCAAAAATATGAACAAAAAGTCCTCAAAACATAATAAATTTCCTTAGAAATGAACAAACCAACAGATGTTTTCTCCAAAGATAGGTGATAGCAAATAAGTCAACAAAGATGGTGAGTCATTTTTGTCCCCATGACAATGTGATTTAAAGTCACAATTAGCACTATGACTGCCTTTTAGAATGATGTTAAAATACACAAATGATAATGGCAAGGACTGAAGATAAACAGCAATAGGATTTGATATATTATGAAGAGGAATAGGAAGTGGTGTGATCAGATTGGGGAAATGTGTCAACTCCTTATAAAATAAGTAAATTTTATATGACTCTTAGTAAATCTGCAAGCATGTATTTATCCAAGGATAGTATAAAAAGTAAAACTCTCTGCAGGAATGTATTTAGCAGCCCAAAACAGAGGAAAACAGATATGTTCCAAGGGTATGGGTAAATAATTGGTGCACCAACATAATGGTTCACTTCTAAACAACAAAAAGGAGTTAGAGTGGTCAAACATGGAAGTAAATTTCAGATCTAACAGGCTAACTGAATAAAGCCATATTCAAATGGTGGTATACTGGGCAGGCCCACTGATTGGATGTTTTGGCAAGAATGCATCTATGAAGTTAATTCTTAAGAAAGAACAATATTGAAAAGAATTTGTAAACTAGGATCATGGGGAAGTTTTGGAGGTGAAGGAACTAGTATTTTATTTTCTTACTGCTGCTATCTGTAAATTGTCTATATTGTCAAGACACATATCTATGTTGCGGAAGTAGTTCGGTGATAGAACTTAGGTCAAGAGCATGGGGGGAAAAGAAACAAATTAAATCAAACAACATATCTAATATCACAAATCTATCCAAAAGTAAAATTTATTGTACATATTACGAGTAAAAATCAAGAACAATTACACCACAACTTATCAGTCTAACTAACCCACCATTGCTTCATTGGAATTTACATCATTAATGCTCATCATGAAAAAAAAGAATGTTCTTTAATTGATTATTTATGCTACCTTAAGAGTTTATTGGAGCTTTATAATCTAAGTAAAAGAGGAAAAACCATAAAAACAAGCACAAAAGTCACTTTAACAGGATATAGAAAATTAATATAGAATATCAGCCAAGACCTTCTTACATCCCATCACTAAGAGGATTACAAAGGCCATAGCATGGAGCATTTAATGAAGCTCTAACAGATCACTAAGGTGGGTTCAGCTCCAATAATATTTATCGGGTGTATTGAAAGCACAACCAAGCTTAGTATAGAGGACTTTGCCTAGCATATGTGAATTGATCTGCAGCATCAAAGAGAAAAGAAGGAAGGGAGAGAAAGAAAGGAAAGAAAAAGACAAACAACAACTACTTAAGTATTTGAGAACCTAGTGAAATTTTAAAATGAAAACCTTTTTAACATTAACAGGTTAACTGGACTCTAATTATCAGGATATAATAGAATATTTTATTATTAAAGTAGAATTTATATGAATAGAGTAGAATATTTTATAATATCTATGATACTGTATGAGAAAGTAGTACGTAAGAATCTATCTCTCATCAGAGATGAGAAAAAGGGTTGTCTCTCCTGGTCTTCCTTCTATATCACCCTCCTGAGTGCCATGGCTACAGATGCATGATTCTACACCTAAATGAAAGAATATATCACCTGCACCCCATTCTCTAAAAACTATAGCAATGACTTGCTAAAATTAAGTCCAATGTTCACAGTAAATGCAATATATTTCATGAAAGCGGATATGAATGTGATTTGGTATGGAAATCTGGTCCTGAATGTTGTATATCTTCATAATTTCTTACTTATTTTTGATAATTAGTTTGAGAATTTCATACTGTATTTTTCTCATATTCATTCCCCTCTCTCATCTCCTCTCTTATCTTCCATCTTCTTTCCTACCAACTTTGTGTCTTCTTTATTCCCCAACATATCAAGTTCAGTTTGTACTATTCAAATATTCTTAAATATGTTGCTTCCCACCAAAGCATGCTTAATCTACTATGGGCTATACTTAAAAAATATGGCTTACCCTCTCCCTGCAGGTCCCAATTGCCAATAATTGCTCAGGTAAAGATGGACTTTCAGATCCCCTTCCCATCTCCATAGTGTAATTTTTCTGGACCATATGGTCATGTTACTTTTTATTTAAAAAGGCTTTTATACTATTCTCCATGGTGTATACACCATCTTACGTTTCTAAAACAGTGTACCATGCTTCTAATTTTAATGCATTCTTAACAATACTTTCTGATTTTAACTAATAAAAATTTAACCACATTTTATATTTTGAATAAAATATAATATATATTAGTTAATATAAAACATAGATAATAGACTATGTAGCATAGATGATATATTTAATAATAGCTCTATGTATTTTACAGAATTTTCTAATCTGTTTTTCCCTGGGGGATTGTTACTACTGCACCTGGTTCATGACTGGGAGGGAACAAAGCCTACTCCACAGTAGATAATATAAAGCAAAATCAGAAGCTTATGAAGCTCTTATTTCATGTTGTTAATTTTAAGCATTTTAAGAAATCCACAATATTCCTTGTGATGTTTATAATTATTTAGAAGTGAAACTGGAAATAGACATTTATTGCAAAATTAAATCATTTCATTCATTGTATCAGTACTGAGGTAGTTTCTTCTTCATTGTTTAATCTTTAGACTCAAATGAAAGGCACAGACAGTCCAAGTCATAAATATTTTGTGTGACTCAAATGAATTCCTGATTTTTGAAAGGCAAGAAATTACAAAAGTTAAATTATGTTTAGAAACATTTTTCTCTGTAGCATTACAAATGTCAGAAATTAGCTATGTTAGGGGCAAAGGGAGATGACAGGAAACAGCACGTTGAGTTTACTGGATGTGAAGCATTCCAAATGTCTCTTGATTTTCAGAAATGTTGTTACTGCCAAAGAAACTTGAAACATCAACTGGAAATCATGTTTTGTGTCTCTCTCACTGTTGTGGGAAGGAAAGGCATAAAGGGTCACTAGAGGTTCTTAAAAACAATTGTCAAATTTTGACTTCCCGAATTAATTTCTTCCTGGTGTCTTATTGGTGTCTTTTTACCCTAAAGCTAGCAGACTATAATGCATCTCAAAGTAAAACAGCATTCCATGATGATATTCTTTGTCTCTTGGGTCTAACTGATGATGGATTTCCAGAAGTAACATGTCACATGATTAGCCTGGAGCAGCAGATGGACTATTAAAATGGAATCTGATGAGCATTACTTTCTAAGATGGTTGTTAATTTGCTTACAGTAGTTTTGTGATTCAAAAGTATTTGGCACAGTCTAGACAGAAACAGAAATTAGTTTGTCATCTATGTGTTAATGATTGCTGTTTTGGATGGCACCCAGGTCACAGTTTGAATTCTTCCCATATCACAATACACTATCATATACTGCTAATATACTAATAAGGTAATTTTCTCATTCTGACCAGTGGATGATGTTATGTAAAAACATACATGGACTGCCTGGAATAGTGCATTGTTAGGAATTACTAATTTTGAGAAATGACCATTTCAGTTTTGAGGCGGAGGTTACTGCTATGACTTTACCTTGTATTTATTATAATGTTTCTGTATATTATTTATTAATTAAAGTTGAGCCTAACTACAACATCATTAATAGTTAATTCCTCTTTGGAACCTGTGTGCATTTGTGTAATTACAAGTCTGTGCTTTTGCTCATGGAACCCACAAGCTGCTGTTCTGCATTGATTGTGAAGAATGCACAGAGGCTAGTACCCATTATGAAATTCCCATAAGACGTCCACAGTAATCTTCTCCTGAGTGTATCTAACCTCTGATGCTCCATTATGTGGGAAGAGAAAAACAAACTTTCTATCCACACTTTGTGGCTTTTAAAATAGCACATTTACAGTTGAATGGCTTTCACTATTATTTTTATATTTCTTTTCTCCCTGAACCAAAGAGATAGGTAGAGTAGAAGGGAGGAGCTATATGAATTGTTCATCAGTATAAAGAAAATGAAAATATTGAAGGCATTGAGTTCATTTTAACAAGGTAGAGCCTATTAAAAATGCCACTCCATTCATAGCCCAACCACTTCACATAACAAATGCTTTCTGCTCACTCGGGTTTGTGCCCGTGCAGATCAGCGAGGCTCTTTGACTCTCCCAAAATCTTCCCCTAGCCTTTAGAAAAGTAGTTTTGAACCTTCCTAATGCTGTGTCCCTTTAATTCAATTCCTAATGTGGTAACCCTCAACAATAAAATTATCTTGTTGCCACTTTGTAACTGTAATTTTACTGCTGTTATGAATCTTAATGTAAATATATAATATGCAGGAAATCTGATGCAACCCTCAAAGGGACCATGACCCACAGATTGAGAACTACTGCCTTAGAAAGAGTGTCTCGGTGGCTGTCTTATTACAGCAGGTACATAGACTAGAGTGGGAGATGTGCTCTGTAAACTGATGCAGGAGAGTCTGAAGACCATGCACAGACTCAGTTTCAAAATTACTATTACAGAGCACATTGGCTATCACTAGTCACATGGGTAGACAGTGAAAGGAATATGGAAATCTAGAAGAACATTATTGTCTATATCCCACATAACACTTTGAGCAAACAGTATCTTCCCTACAACATTCCAATAAATAGACTATATTTTAAAACATTCCACATAAAAATTCAATCCAATCATAGATTCATCTTGAAGGTTCAGGTTTCAGGATGATATGCAGCCATCTATAATATCTATTTTATTCTGATGATCCTCTAGATTCAGAGATATGGACTAAAATAACCTACCTCTCTACTTTCTAATGGAGAAAATAAGAAAAGTCTCTGTTTGGAGAGAAAAGTAGTCCAGTATAGTAGTACCTTATAGTACCAAATCCAAATCCTATTGAACTCATTATCAAGAACACTCTCACTCAGATGACTTTCACTTTTTGATGCTTACTTCCTTCAGCCACTTTGCATACAGGACTGGGGAGTGTAACCCATTTGCTGGTATGTGCAAGTGTCTCAATTCTTGCCCACACAACCTTCAGTAACCCGTGGTTGTTTTCACTGATGTCCCTTAGTACACACTGCTTCCTTGTAAGGAAAGTATATGTCCTTCTCCATGTTAATCTCTAGGTTTATCATTGATTGAGCCAAGAGCCATACAAGCAATACCTGATACCAGGTCTGTGTGGGACATGCTCAGGACTGAGTTGTGGGGGCCTGGTATTTTAAACGGCAGAAAAATAGAATTTGGGGACCAGAGGTGTTTTTATCATGTTGACCTTTTTGTCAGGTGCCTCCTAGCTCTTAACTGCCTGAAAGATGTTCTCATTACCAAGTTGGTTTTCTTCTCAGGCAGGTGTTCTTATGCGTATACTTAATTGGGAGTTGCTCAGCACCTTTGAGGCTCTTTCTTTTAAGTCACTACACCTTCATTTCGGACCCTGAAAGCATAAAGTAGAAAAGGCACACTTCACTCATCAGCTGCTTCCAGGTGAGTGGGTATGGAGCTGAGCTTTTAAGGTCTGTCCTCAGGATCTCAGGGGAATAGTGAGGTTGACTTCCTCAGCAGGAGAGGAATTTGACTTGATCCATTGAGGTGGATTGTGCTAGTGCCATTAAGAGTGTTAGGAGAAACCTTTTAAAACAGGTTGTTAAACAGAGAACTATAGCATGAATCTGATAAGAATGGAGATTAGAGCACCTAGTAAGGGAACTAGCCAGGATAGCCATTGTCCTAATGTGTACCTACTGATGGCAGTGAATTGATCTAAAAGGACCTTCTGTAAAAAGTTTAAAAGACAGGGTAAAACATAAATTTGAGAATGATAAAGAGAAAAGGAGTGACTAAAGGGAGGAGACAGAGTAGAAAGTAAAAAAGACCCATCCATAATTATGTTCTTTGAGCTAGGCTGCTTTGTCTGGCCTCAGTGAGAGAGGATGCTCCTAGCCCCACAGAGACTTGAAGTGACAGGTGGAGGATACCGATGGGGGTCCACCCACTCAGAGAAGCAGGGGAGGGATAATAGAGGGAAGGATTATGGGAGGGGTGACCAGGAGGGCGGGAGTGAATGGAATATAAAGTGAAAAAATAAAAAAATCTATCAATCAATAAAACCTATCCATAAAAGCAGGCTTGTTGCTATTTTTCATAGACCTGTCTGAAGAAAGGATCTTGAAAAGCATATTTGTTCATTTGTTTATTTTTAATAACAAATAAAAATTTGTTATTAAATTTTAATAACAAATTTTAAAATATCTGTAACATAATTAAAATGTTTGTATATATACACAAATAATCATATATCTATGGATATATATATTCACTTAAATAGAAACATATTTAAAAGCACAGATATAAGTTATTATTTTTTAAAAGAAGGGCTGCTGTTCAATACAAAAAGGCATACCCTGGAACAGGAGTAATAATTTTTTAATGTTAATTTATATACTCAGGTAATAGTGACTATGTTGTAGAACCAGAATTAGGATAAGAATTAGGGAGAAAATAACTTAATCAGAACTGTATCTTATCCTTTAAAGCTCATTGATTTTTTTTTTAATTTAGAAATTCATATTAGTTGTCCTGAAGTAAGATTTAGTACCATTAGCTATCTCTATTTGCTATACCTTTTGTCTTTTACCATTATGTTATTCCTTAAAATTTTAGTTTCATTTTGAACAAAATGAATATTGGCCAGTGTAACAACTTTAGATTATATGAGCACTTACTTGTAAGGAAATTTGGTACTAAGTACATTATTTAAAAACAAACAAACCATAATCACATGTAGACATATAGTCTATATATACACATGATGATACATAAGATATAGTTAAATAAATCAAAAATTTGAATGTTACTGTTCATTGAGATGATGGGAATTTTTTATAATTCTCATTGTGAAAGGGAAACTTAACAGAGGATCTTTAGGGAACATATTGTTTAGACAGAAGTTAACACAGACCAGTGAAAAGCAAAGGAGTCTTAAGGGCTATGGTAGGGGTCAGAATTGGGAGAGATGGAAGAACTTCCATCTCAGTTACAATAAAATAGTCCCAGAGATACCAGGAAAAAATATCAAATAGTCAGCAGAGCCTGCAGCTCCTCACTGGCAGCAGCTTGCTTAGCATTTGGCAGTTTATACTTTGAGTCCCTATTGGGATTGTTTTTATTTTTACTTTTACCAATATTCAGCCCAGGGCCATCTTAAATCTCAAAGTGTTAAGTCAATACGTTAGGTCTCTAGGATGTCTTAAAGCTCAGTGTTAAATCTCTTTGCTAGGTTACCCCTTAGAAGCTAGTCAACAACCAAAGATACCTGAACAATTTTTTTGTTGTTGTTGTTCTAGGAAATATTCAAGGAGTTCCTCAAAAGGGAAGAGGTCCCAGATTGCAAATGTATACTAGCATCTGAGACAGAGAGAGAGAGAGAGAGAGAGAGAGAGAGAGAGAGAGAGAGAGAAAGCAGCACAATTTTATGGCTATCAACATAAATATTTAGAAGTTAATTTGACAACATGGCAATTGGCATTGTAGTCTATAGGTGTTTTGTTTTTGTTTTATGTAACTTTTTTTTTTTTTTTTTTTTTGGTCTTTCGAGACAGGGTTTCTCTGTGTAGCTCTGGATGTCCTGGAACTCACTCTGTAGACCAGGCTAGCCTCTGCCTCCTGAGTGCTGGGATTAAAGGCGTACGCCACCACGGCCTGGCTTATGTAACTTTTTAAGACCAGAAAAAAACCTTGTTAATTCCATGCTGGCTGTCACATATTTTGTGGCAATCTATCAAATCACCCAGCACAGTGTAAGTAGCAACAAAAGGGGCCAGATAAGGAGACAAAAGGGTTAGGAAAATAAATATAGGTCAAAAAAATGGATTCAGGATTTTTAACAGCAAATTCAGTCTCTGCATAGCCATGGGCTCTTCAACTATGTGGTAAAGTTAGAGCCATGTTCTCTTATTTCACATCTGTGACTACATTACTTCAGTGCACAATAGTTCCACTGTAGACAAAACAGACTACAAATAAAGTAGTTTTTGACAATTTAATGACTTTTCAAAAATTAAAAACATAAAATGGTATTTTTATTCAATTGTCAACTTTCACTGTACTTAACTAGGTTTCCATTAGAGTGTTCCTTATTGATTAGGTGTAGTTTACATGATCATTGATAATTAACAGGATCATTTGTAAGTTGCCCACAGTCTGATTTAAATTTAAATTTGATTTTTGAATTGACATTAGATATTTGATATTCCTTGAGGAGATAATACTGCCAGAGTTAACTAATTTATATACTTTTTGCTGTGGGAAATTATTTAAAATGACCCATGAATTGTCAGAAATCAATTTACATTGTGCTAGTGTTTCATTCACATAATGATTACCATCCATTTAATCCTTAATGGAAATTTAAATTCCCTAAATATAACTTAAGTATTGGTCATCCCATATATGGATGTTATACAGTGTTGTTAGCAAAAATAAAATTAATATGTAATAATAAGCTATGAAAATCATATAGTTAAATAGCATAAATATAAATACTTTCAATTCTCAGGAAGGCTATTAGCAGGCAGCTGTGTCATCTACTTCAAAGATCTAGCTCTTAAGCACTATAGATTTTCCTTTCAAGTGGCTGACCACAAATGAGCTAATGTCTGGTGTGTGTGTGTGTGTGTGTGTGTGTGTGTGTGTGTGTACTGCTCAGAAATTAACCCAAGATTTTATGCATGCTCAGCTAGTGCTCTATTACCTCCCTCTTCATTCCACATCCTCAACCTATGTTTGATTTTTTTGTATGGTTGTGATATCAGCTCTATTTGACCCCAAATTACTGGTTAAGTTAATTTATTGTTTCAGAAATGTATATTATTCATTTATTTACTAAGGACCATAGATCTTAGTTTACTTGAACTTTTAAAAACAACCTGGGTATTTTCTGTGCTTTGAAAATAATTTTGACATTTCTCCACCTTCATCAATATAGCTTTCTTTCTTCTTTAGTACAAGCTATAGAACATGTAGACTATTGTCATTGGTGGCCATGTGTGTTCTTTAAAGTTGTTGGATTTCCTATATCCTCAGTACTTGGGAGGCTGAGACAGGAGGATTTTAAGTTTGAGACAAGCCTAGCTACATGGTAAGATCTAGGCCATCTTAGACTGTATAACATGATGCTATGAAAGAGTAGAGAGAGTAGAGAAAGGGAGAGACTGACAGAGAGAAAAACACAGAAAAACTGTGAATGAATGAGAAAGATAGGTTTTGTTGTTCCCAGTAAACTTAGTTATAGAAACATGGACTTAAACAACTTATTTTTGTTTTAATAAGTCAAAGATAAATAAACATCTTATACCCATCTTAAGGCCCTCAAACTAAACGATTTTGCTGTTTTGAGAAACTTGAATTCTGATAAACAAAACCAACCAATGTGAAAAAAAAGACTGAAGTTTTTACATTAATTGTAGATCTAAGAACAATTCTGTGATCTTTATTTTCTTCCAGCATAGCACATATGTAACATTTTACATTTCAGTTTTGTTCCTGAGCATGGGTTTAGCAAGATGTAACATGTTTTATAATCTTTTTTAAAGAAAAGATTTATTTTTATATTATATGTGAGTGTTGTTATGCATGTATGTGAACCACATGAGTACTGGTGTCCATAAAAGCTGGAAAAGGCCACTGAATACCTTGGAACTGTACTAATAGTGGTTGTGAGCCCCCATGTGGGTACTGAGAACCAACCCTGATTATCTGGAAGAGCAGCATGTGTTCCTACCTGCTGTGATATTTCTCCAGCTCCATGTTTATGATTTTTTACCTGAAGGCTACTTCTCCATGAATATGCCTAATTCCAAAACATGAAACCAAAAGTAAAGGAGGCCAAATATTTGTTTCTCTCATGATTAATCTCTCATTGATATTTACTAAGCAATATTACCTTATTAAAACACATTTTTCTTCAACTCTATCCCTCACAGAGTTGACTCTTTTTGGCCATTTCCTCATAAAGACATGTTAAAACAATTAAGATCTTAGATTTTAGTTGTTTAAATATGAAGGTAATAAAAGAGTACATTGCTAGAGTTGCCTGGAGACTATTTTGGGGACACCTCAGAATTCTAATGGTGGCTCATTGCTGAGCACCAGCACAAGAGTAAGGAATACCAACAGTATTCTATAATGTTGCTCTGTGGTGAATTGTAGGTATTTTTCCATTGAAGACAATGGTCTGTGTGCATTAAATTTCACAGTGAACTTCCATTGCTGCAAAAGCTATGGTTCAAACCAAACAACAAATGTTTGAGTAAGAGGGTTGTAAACATTTAGTACCAGCACAGAATGTCTGTGGCAAACTATCGCAACCCAGTTCTCATAGGACCATCAATGGCCCAGATTCTTTAACATGGAAAGTAAAATACCTCCAAATACAGACCTGAGAGCAGCTTAGATGCTTGTACAGAGCAAAGGACACACAGAAAGCATGGTTAAAGCAGGTAAGAAGTTGCATAAGTTAGAATTAAGTGTTATGAATATCTCTCTTTTTTGTGATCTATTTGCATCTACACACAAGTGCAAATGTATTTTGTTCTCGTATGTGGTCTTCGTATGAAAAGATGAATTAACTTACTATCACAGTATTGTAAATCTTACGCTGCAATATTTAATTTACAGGATATGGATGAAAGAATCAGACATCACCCATAGTCTTCACTACCTCTTCTGGGACAAAAAGGCAAGTGCAACTTCTGAGCTATTCAAAACAGTTATGTCACATTCACTAGGACTTTGGGTTGTCTCTGTTTAGAGAGTAGAGTACATAGGCACCACAGTTAGCCATTTGTCCCAGGTTTCTTTGGACCTGACACCCTTTTTGTCAGGAGATACTAAAACACCTCAGCAAAAGTTTACAATAATCAGAATATTTATGTAAATTAGAACATCTTGAGAAAAAGAATGTGTTATAGTGGTTGATTAATAACCTCCATTCTAGAAGGTTTTCTATGACCCCTGCTGAGTACACACAAAATCCATCTTGGATTTTTGTGCAGGTTTTACCTAGCATGGGAAGATGAACTGAGGAGTGAGAATCATGCAAAGAGCTCTGTGTCCTGAGAAACCAGAGAAGGCAAGTCTTCACAAATGCACATAACTTTCCTCAAAAGTACTCTATGGCTATTGGACACATACTTATCCCCATTCTGGTTTTCTTTTTCCTTTGCAACCATCCCTTTTCTTTCTCCCATTCATTCAGTCATTGTCTTCTTCAGTCCACTAAGCACTTGTAAAATATATCAGTTCCCCAGAGTATAGTGTTTTCTCTCATTGATAAGATTCTTTGTTGTTTTTTCTTCTGATTCCATTTAAGTGGACACTGTAACTTTATCAGTAACATTTGCTCAGAGCACATTTTAGGGAAGATGGTTTCTTGGAAAAGGGAGAGTTCATTTCCTCCACTCGGTGATGATTCCAGTAAAGCTCCATAAAGATGGGCTGTTTATGGTCAGAGTATTATAATTTTCTGGATTGTTTCTCCAGCGGATGCCATGGTCTAGTTTAATCTTCACAATTATACAATTTCACATCTAAAACTTCAGTTTCCTGGAGTTTATCCATGGAATTCACATATATCTGGAAACATTCAATTTATACAAAGTGCATAGTAGGACATGTAACGCCCCTTTCATTGTGGTTATGGTATTTTTTATCTTGGTTATTTTAATAAAAGAGAAAACTATCACTTACTATTTTATTACATTTTAAAATATATTTATGTTTTAGTGAGAATAAGGGAGAAAGGTTGGTATAATTTTGTGTAATCATTTTGAGACCCATTTCTAGATTAACCAATAATAAGGAATTTAACAGAATACTCCAGACAACTCATTTTAAAGAAAACTTTGTTACACTCAGAGTTTTATTGGCTCAAAGGCCAAAGGTCTTAGTAGAAGAAGTGAGTGGTGGCATATCATGATAGGAATGTTCAGAGGAGCAAAATTATGCCATATGAACCAAAACTAAGAGTGTGAAACAGTGACAGAGACAGAAACAGACACATAGACAGGCAGACAGACATGCACACACTCCTGCACCCACATGCGTGTGCACAGACACACACACACACACACACACACACACACACACACACACACACAAAAGGAAAGGGAGAGAGAGAGGGAGAGGGAGAGGGAGAGGGAAAGAAGAGGGAGACAAAAAACATCAAAAAGGGTCAGAGAAATACGGGCAGATGGAAAGATCTAAGTTCCACTCTCTTTTTCCAGGTTTATCCCCAATAAACAAAGGACTTCCCATGAGGCTCTCTATGTCTAAAGGTCCTCCAACCTCCCAATAGTATCACCTTATAGACAAATCCCTCAATTATGGACCTTTGTGGGACTAATATCCCAGCCACAGTAACATCCTAGAGACTGGCGTTTTAAAATGAAGTAGCTTCTATTATCAACACCTTGCTGATCTTTTCCGTACCTGAAAACCTTTTATCTCTGTAACTTTGTTGACACATTTCTTCTTTCTAAAGCTCATAGACATAGTCTCTGTGCACCAGCCTTCCATACCACATCTACTATCTATTTTTAACTATTGGCATTGAAAATATTCTTCAGAATCTAGCTCCATTCCACCTCTCCCTGAGCTGTTCTTTCTTTCCACATAAAGACAGGACTAGCTTTTAACCAGGACTGTCAGTACAGAAAATGAAAACTGAACAGCTGAAAATGTTTGACTACACAGAATGGTCCTAGGGTCAACTACTTTCAAACAATGACACATTAAAGAAATATTTTTCACCCACCCTGTGATGAACAGAAACATGGATGTATGACCTAATGCAGTTACTCTCCAAACAGGGTGTTTGTGAGAAACACACACACACACACACACACACACACTCTTCAGTTTCAGTCAAGAACAATTGTATGGTCTTGCATCCTATATAAACTTATCTATCATAATATCATCAGAGTTATAACTGGTAAAATTCCAAAGCTTAAGAAATATAAAATTATGTTTCTCTCACTGTAAATTTATCCTCTACATCCTGAATGAAGGTTTTATAGTGATGAAGGAAGGGGGAAGGAAATTGGGGGAAAGTGGGAATCATTTCCCACTGTCAGTCCATTAGTTTCAATTATTTCAAAATCTAGTCATTTTCTACACTTATCATTAGTCCATTAAATGGTGGCGATTTCTAATTAGAGGCTATTATGCTAAATACAACTGAAGCAGTCCACAAAAATACTTAGCCCAAGGCCATGCCTATTGAAACAAAGGTACTGCTTTTTATTAGAATTAATTTTTCAATATATGCATATAGGCCACTTATTAATGAGTAATTTTGTATCATATATCTGTTCCATGTCTTTAGAAATATGTCATAATGCAATTTTTCACTAATCTCCACTCTGTGTTTTGGAAGTAGTAAACCTGTGACCATGCAGTACAAAGCACATAGGTAATTTTAAATTATTTTTTTAACCAAAAAGTACATGATACTTTTTAATGAACAGAAATGGCATATAAAATGAACAAAAAACTCTTCTTTTCTAAAGAAAGTGAAAAGTATATTAGCAAAAGCATGCAAAATACTTTTATAATCCTGCATGTGTATCTACTTGGCTCACACACTTGAGGTTGGATTTCATCACTCAAGAGAGATCAACCAGCTTTTTAAACACTTTTAATTACTACTGTCCATAGCTTCTACTTTATATGAAAGATTATTCAAATAAAGCTGTAGATAGCCCTTATATATTTTTCTTTTAAATCTTTCAATTGAATTGAGCATTGTTTTCCACCTAAATGGATATCTCTCTGTCTCTATCTCTCTGTCTCTCTTTCTGTGTTTCTCTCTGTGTCTCTTTGTTTGTTGGTCTATCTGTCTGTCTGTCTCTATCTCTGTCTTTCTCTCTCTCCTCTTCTCTCTCTCTCTCTCTCTCTCTCTCTCTCTTTCTAATTATACATGTAAATTTGATAATTTTGTGATTTGATACTTGTTGTGATAGTCACAACAGGAGGGAAAAGGAATTCCCAAAAAACCTGCTGGAATTCAGTGCCTAGAAAAACTTGAGTGGTTCAGGCTTTGTTATTAAATCTGGAATTTACTGTAGGCTCACTGAAACCTTCAACTCTGTCATGAAACAGGCAATAATACCTGTAAGAAGAGACGCTAGAAATTACTTATAAAACCCACCATCTGACAGATTCTCCATGAAAACTGAATTACTTTCCTAAAAGTATGTCTCCTATCAAAGGTACATAAGTCAGAAAATTGGTTGTTGTGTATGAAAAATGCAAGGACAAGTACATTGATCCTTCACATTTTCTTCCCTCCCTCTTAGCCTTGGCACACAGAACAAATACTGACCTTCTCTGTTATGTGTCCAGTCATAGCAATAAATAAGACATAGACCCTGACCTTGGGCTTTTCACAATCTTGTGTGATAGCCATGTGTATCTTGGGCTTCCCACTATACTGTAATTTACTTAAGCATAAGAAATAGGCCTTCTTGTACCTTAACAGACCCTCATGTTTTATATTCTACCCACATACAGAATGCTAGTCCTGTCTGTAGTTCTAGACTGCTGGAAATTTATCAAGAACTAGCACAATCCAATAAATTAAATAACACTCTTCCTAGTTAGCATATGTTCTCATCCTAAAGAACACAATTAACCTACTATTTGCTATCTATGTAATCTTTAAGAAACATTAATTTTTATTAGTATTAATGGTTCTTAATTAATATTACCTTAATTTTATCATAAGACTAATACATATTGTTATATGCCAGGGATGTTATACATTACAAACCTGTTTGATGACATCTCCTACCATTGTGCAACCTAGAAACTTCAATGAACTAAATCCATATTTTCCCATGTCCTTTCTCATGTAAGTAATAAATTGATCCAATCAGTCTTACTGTCTAATTAGCACTCAGTCATCTCTCATATTCTATGTTGGCTCTGCAATTTCCCTTGTCTAAGTCAAGTAATTTATCTTGTAGACTAATTAGCATCGTTAAAGCCTTGTTTGTGCCTAATCCATCTCCCTTGTTATGAGTTCTTCATCAAAACTACAGAAAGGATATGAGGTTTTGCCTTAAAGTTTTAGATAAGGTGTCCCTATGAATCCTTGACTGACCGCAAGCTAGTAATCTTCCTGCTTCAACATCCTGACTGCTACTATTGTGAGCATACCACCATGCCCAATATGCTTTAAACTTTTGATAAGTTTAATAATTTTTTCCACTTGAGGCTACCCTTTGCTTAACCTTAGCAGGCTCCTCTCTCCATTACACACACATATTCAGATTTATTTGACTCCTCAAATTCTTCTAGAAGCACAGGCATTTCTACTCACACTGTCAATGGTTAGTGTTAACTGTCAACTTGAGAAAGTGATAATAATCTGGAAGGTAGACCTCTGGGCTTGTCTATGGAAGATTATCTTTGTAATATGTAGGTGACATCATTCTCTATGCAGGGATCTTGGACTGAATAAGAATGATGACAAGAGCTGAGCACGAGTAGGCATGCTCTCTTTTGACTATAAATGTAACATCGCCAGCTGCTTTGTGTCCCTGCTCCCTTGACTTCCCTGCCATGGTAGACTATAACCTTAACTTTTGACCTAATTAGACCCTTTCTCTCTAAGCTGCTTTTATTGAGGTAATTTATCACAGGAACAAGAAATGAAACTAAGAGAGAGCCACAGCAGTAATCATCACCGCTGTTTGAAGCAACCATTTCTCACACCAACTACTATACTGCAAATACTCTTGCTTCTTTTGATTGAAATATTTTAGCTTTAGAAATTTTTAGATTAGAGTAGAAATCAACTAGACATTGATTGTAAAAGACTGTGAACAGTAATACTGTATCTTAAGAAAACAATTATCCTCTATAAATCTATGTTTACATCTTGTTCATTGAAACTAACAACTATGTATAGGTAAAACCATTGATTACATATAGTTGCTATTTTTATTGCTTAATTTATTTATACATTTTCTTTGGCTAGACAATTGCAGTAACATGATTGGTACTAATCATACCACTGAATTTGTTCAGTGTAAGCATGCTGTTAAAAATAAGAGTATTTTATTCTAAAACAAAAAAGCAATATCCATAACCTGAAATACACCCTCTAGAAAAGTCTTTTAAAAATGTTTAAGTTAGCACAAAAAATAATGAGTAAGTTGTAAATGAGTAAGTTGTAACTGTGTTTCACAACGCTAACAGCTTATAATTTGTGATTTTCCTTAATTGTCGCTGTTGCAAAAAGGTATCTCCATGATAATGAGTGGGAACTACACTCATTTGTGGGTATGAAGATAAATAATTAAAATGTAGCAAGGGGATTATGCTGCTTTACATCAGTAATGCAATTGCACCTAGGTTCAGATCATTGTGGTAGAAGAGATGGAAAGATTGTAAAAGACAAAGGAACAAGAAGTTTTCTGTAAAACTGTATTTCCTGGAAATATCAGAAGCTATACCAAAGAAGTCTCACCAACACAGCTGTCTACACATAACCTAGAAAAGGCCAACACCAATAAACATGCTAACATCAAGGGGGAAAGCTCACAAGGCCTCTACCCTAGACAGAGAACTACAGGCCACTGAGGAATGGGAGAGAAGAAAAATAATCTTCCCCAGGGAAGTGTATACAAAGTGGTTATTCAAAAACAATAAGTTTTGAAAACATACATAAAAGTAACATTATACATACTAATCTGGTTGTATTTATGTATTTAGGAATACACACACACAACATCCATCCTTGTTATCCCTTTGATTTCTTTTCTGGTCTTTTTACCTTCAATATTCTCCTTCTGACTTCATAATATATATTCTATTTCCCTCTTCTACCCTTAAGAAATCTTAATCTTCTGTCATAGTCCCTTGTACAGTTTCATCACATACACACATGCACACACACACATATGCATGAACATGAACACATGTACATGTAAAAATAAAATTGAAAATCCAAAATAAGTGGTTCCATCCATTTCCTGTAAATGTCATGATTTTATGTTCCTTTTACTGCTGAATAATAACACATTATACATATTTAGCATATCTTCTTTATCTCTTAGTAAATATCAAGGCTATACCATGTACTTGATACTGTGATTAATGCAAGTGTCCTGTGGTAGGACTTATTTTTTTTTTTTAGACAAGTACCCAAAAGAAGAGAAGGTTGTTGGGCAGTTCCACTTTTAGCTTGTTTTATAGTTATGAACTGGGAAGATTGGAGGAATAGAAGGAATGAGTGGGAAGGGGAGAGAATACAAGGGCAAGGGGGGCAATATGGGGGAGTAGCTGAAACTAAAGGCCATTGAGTGGTTGTATACAAACCTAATATATTAAAAGTTTCCTAAAATACATACATATGTGTAGGCAATTCAAATGAACTCACCAAATATTAGAGGAGAAGAAGTCCAACTAGATGGATGTCTCTTATCACCAAATGTAGCTTTGGATGCTAGTAATAGGTTTTATCTAATCAAGTTGTTGGTCAAACAGACACATGAGAGTTCCCAAACAACCCACACTACTACCAACGTCTTTGGTAAGTTTCTACTGCTGAAGACAATGCCCACACAACTCATTGAACATGGGGAAATTAAGCTAGTGTCTTTACCCCCATGGTCTAGTGTTCATGGTACTGGAAGGCACTCTGTATGCTACTGAAGTGGAAAGATAAACACCAACCCAGCTACAAACTCTTCAATATACAATGATGACCTTCCTGCAAGTTGTGCTAGTGCAATAGTGTTGCAAATCTTGTAGGAATAATCAACCTGTAACTGTTTGACTTAAGTAAGACCCACCACATAAGATGGAACCCATCCTCAAGAACTCAAGACCAGATAGGCCAACAACATAACGTAAAACCAAATACTACTGTGCCCGTGTTTGCATCAGATGGGTGCCCAGTGCTGAAAGGGGAAGTGGACACATGTCCACATCTCTAACTCTGAAGCTATCCCCTAGTGATAATTCATAAAAGAAAAATTATTTTTTCCCAGCGGAGTCTCACTGGAGATGTAACACTCTTAAAGGCAAACCCCATGTACAGCAATAGATAGTCAACACAAAACAAACTCAATGGCATCTTCAAAGGTTATTTGTCTCATAATATTTTTTCCAGGGCATATTTTCAACCTTATGGGTCCTTTGCATTTATATTATGGCTTCTGGTTTTGTGTTTTTATGGGATTCCTATGTCTATTGATATATACATTTCTGTATCTATATGTGTTTCTCACGCTTTTTCTTAAGCTATTTATCTTCTGGTTGTTTTCATTTTGTTTTGTTTTGATTTGTCTCATTAAGTACATTTGTTTTTTCTTATATTATTATTATTATTATTATTATTATTATTATTATTATTATTATGTTTAGATGCCTGTTTGCTTTCTAATGAGAGACAGAAAAGATGTCTATCTGGATAAGGGGGATGTGGTGATGGCTCAGAGGCGTTGGAGGAGGGGAAACCATAATCCGAATATAAACATGAAAAAGTTCTTTGATAAGGGCTTTACCAGTTTGCACTTTTTACCAAGAGTGAGTCAGGGTTCCTCTTTTATCACATGTATTACTGAGTTTTAAGTGTGGGAAAGAATGCTTTAAATTAGAGAGAACTGGTAGCAGAATAAAAAAAATTAGGACATTAAAATATATAAATTTGGTTACTAACAATAAATAATTTTATTAACTGTAATTAAAATTAAATTAAGTTAGCCATCACTCACTGGCTAGACTTGCTTAATAAAAATGTAGACATAAAAACAAATTTATCAGGTAAGGAGCCCAAGACAAATAGAATGAATACAGATGTTTAGATTTATTAAGTTGGTCTCAGACTGGATGCTATGCTACATTGGGCCGTGGCTCTTGGTTATTGCCCACTCCTCCCTGAACAGTGTGCATCAGCATGACCTGATCTGAGAGTCTCCATTGTTTAGTCTCCAAAGACTCTTATCTCCTCAATGAAGCACTTCATTTTATTTATAGCATGGGGGCTGTCACATCAATTTTAAATTCAAAGAATTATCCTGTGTGGCACAGGTTTTACTCACTTTCCAGGCAATTAAACACAGTCATTGCTGGTGGTTTTCTGACTTGAATGTGGAGGTCGGTAGTAAATTTCTACCTCCTAAGCAACCATTCAAGAAAGAACTAATTGGGCTTACTCAGATTTTATAAATCATGTCATGTGAAGTACACTAGCAGACATAGGTTAATGTTACTTAATAGCACCAATGGCTTATTTATTAGTTTTTCACTGCAAAAGAACAGCATGCTCCAACTTTAAGATTTGCATTAAATTTGGAATGTATTTTTCTTAGTTTCTCTTCCAGTAGATATGACAAAATACCCCAAAAAAGCATCTTAAGAGAGAAAGGATTTATTTGACTCATGATTCAAGGTTACAACCCATCATAAGGAGGTAGGAATGAAGGCAGCAGGAACTGGTTACAGAGTAGAGAGCAATGAATTGATAGTGCTCAGCCCTTTTCCAACTTGCCCTAGTTTGCTTTTTCCCCATTCTGATAAAATTATGCCTGAAAGCAACTTGGGGAGGAAAGGGTTTATCTCATCTTACAATGTAAATTCCATCAGAGGGGAAGGCAGGCAGGAACTGAAAGTAGAAACCTTGAGTCAGGAACTGAAGCAGAAATCAAAGAGAATGCTGCTTAATAGCTTGCTCCTCAGGCTCACATTCAGCTACCTTTCTTACTCAGCCCAGGGGCCAACTGCCCAGAGCTGGCACTGTACATTGGATGATCACTACCACATTGACCATTAATCAATAAAACGCCCCACAGAATTGTCTACAGGCTAAACTGATGAAGGAATTTTCTTAATTGAGATACCTTCTTCCCAGATAGTTTGTGTTAAGTTGACTAAAAAACCACAACAGGCCACTCTTACATAGTCAAGCATCCTCTGCCTAGGGAAATGTACCACCAATATTGGATGAGTCTTCTCACCTCAATCACATAATCAAGATAATCATTCACAAACATACTTAAAGGCCATGTTTCAGGTGTTTTAAGATCTTATCAAAGTGACATTTAACACTAACCATGTTACTAATTTATAAGAAAAAAATAACAGTTATGCTTTAGCTCTCAAATGTTACTTATTTATAACATCTTTGTAAAACATGTAAAAATATGACAAACTGAGATTCACAAAATAGTGAAAAATTCTATATAAAACTGTGTCCTTCCTAGCTTTGTATTTACTACATAGCAGCCTTTCTTATAAAGAGTAATTAGATAAACATGAGTTGCATAAAGATAAGAATAAGAAATGTACTGGATATAATTTAATATGTTTTCTAGATCAATTAATAATGTGTATTATTTGTAAAACAAATTTTAGTAACCTAAAATTTCCTTTTAGTAACCTTCTGTAATTGATATATATAAGAAGTAGTAATACTGGAAAGAAAAACCGAATAGCTCTCCACGTACTGTTACTTTTCTCAAAATTAGCCTGTAAATAAATTCCCTCGAGGAGGTCAAAATTCATATGCCACAGTAAATTCTTCTAGAGAAGAATATCTTCTAAAATGATAGTTTATATTACAATTAATTCTGTACAGGTTATTTAGCTGTGACAATAAGTTGATAAAGATAGAATACAACCTCTTTGCTCATTTGTATGTATGTATATACTCAAGAAGTTCAAAGATTAACAAAAACAACAGTGGATTTAAGGAAAGATATTTATTGACAGAGAGATACAACCATGTGTCTCTAAGATTAATATAAGCATGCTGAAGTGGAAAATAGGCACAAGTATGTGCAAGTTATAAAGAATCATCAAAAGTGGGTTTTGTTTGTCTGTTTCCCTAGCAACACATTTAACTTGGCAGAGAAAGTTGACTTTGGTTTGAATCACAGACTCGCTGGTCAGCACTGTGCGATGTTCAACATGGCTGACTTTCTCCTTACACTAATCTTTCCAATGCAAGGAAAACTGAAAAATGTCTTACATGCACTGAATCAGATTAAATATCTAATGACGTGGAAATATAATTCCTGGTATCCAACAAATGTCCATAAGTGTTAGAAATTTTATAATGAATTCACCTAACATTAATATTAAAACCGGAAGAACAATGAAGTGTGAAACACAAGATCATTTGGTGAGTTAATGGGAATAAACACTTGAAGTTATTCAGCTTGTTATATGTAGCCTAGTAGAAATTATTGAGGAAAGGAACAGAGTATTTTTAGTGATTTATGACACCATGTGGCTTATTATTGTCTCAATTCTTCATTAAAAAATAGATTATCTACATAGAAAATTATGGAATCTCACAGTATCTACCACCTGATTGAAGGCAGGCTAGAACTTTCTAACACTTCAGTTTCTAAAATTCTAGTGTGGGATTCAGAAGTTTCAAAAGCTTTTACATAAAATGAACTTCCAATTCATACACAGTAGTTGCTAAATAAGAATTTTTATAAAATTTAAACCTAAACTAGTAGCATGCACAAATGAGCTTGACATGGACGGTACTAACTATGATTGAAGTGAGGATAGCAGGGACTATTGTCACATTTTCCCATTTGAGGATAGTCTGTACTTCATGAATGTTTGCAACCAGTCTCCTTGGGACCCTGGAGTCCAAAAGATACCTGGCTATCTATCCAGGTATTCAGTGGGTATTTCTTCCTCTACTCCCTTTTCCTATCTCCATCCTACCAGGTAACTGTACCCTAAATCCAGCAATGTGAACATGTTCTGTCTCTACTATGTGTATGAGTCTTTTCCTCTAATTCTCTAGGCACCAAACGTTGTTCTCCAATTCAATTTAGTTCTGACACTAACATCACAGAGCTAGTGTTAGCCACAGGCTGTCAACAAGACAGATATCTACTATGCTTCTAAATAACTGGTTTATCTATTGGGACTATCTAAAAACTCTTCCTTAGGCTGGCAATTTTTGAAAATGGTTCATAGACACACAATGCACACACACACACACACACACACACACACACACACTCTACTTACTTTTTCTGCTTCTTTATAAAAAGTCCACAAAATCCAAAATTTATATTTTTCTTTTATTTTTTGCCATTAATATTTTTCACTAGTTTTCTTTCCAAATAATTGTAAAATGAATTTCCTGTAGAATGAAATGTATATACATATAAGGAGAGATTTATATACTGTATAATTCCATTTACCAATTTATATGGTGTTAAATAAGTATATTTCATAAAATGAAGTCTTTTACCTGATGATCATAAATGTTACCATTTATAAGTGTGCTATAGAACATAGTTCTGATGTTCAGGGATTTTAGAAAGAATCCTTCTTAGGGACATTAATAAAGTTTTAACAGGAGAAAAACTCATGAGAAACAACTATTCTCTTTAACATTATATATTTATCTTTTGAAATTATATATTGTAACTCCCGAAGTTTATTTGTTTGCTTATTTATTCTCTTGGTGAATTAGTTAGTTATCCATTTACCATAGTGCTTAGAATCAAATTTAGGCCCTTGTGTCCTCTTCAAAACCTTACTAATAGGCTACACTTATCAATTTCCAATATTTAAGTTTTCTCCAGAAATTCCTTAGTCATGAATGACAGAGAATAGTAGCACAATTTAAAATGCTTTTTATAAACCATGTTGTTTTAATATTGTTGTACTTGTCTTTCATTCCAAAATACTTGGAAATTTGCCAGTATTTGAAATTTCTGTTTTAACTATTTTATGAAGAAAGCAAATCATTGAGCATGTTTCTTCAAGAACCCTCATTACTATGGAGTCTACAAGCTGTCCTGACAGTCTGTGTAAGGAGCTCTGCCTGATTGCCCCTCAACTTTGCTGTCACTCCACGTGGTTTTATATTTCCGACAGTGCTACTTTAATCCACTCTTTTATTAAAATGAAATCCAATTTTCAGCACTGAACTCTTCTTAATCCTCTTAAAAATTGTCACTAAGCACCTCTTCCCCATCAATAACATAAAAATCCTTTTTTTATTAAAATAGCCTTCAGTGCATGCTCAAGACATCTTACATAAATTTCATGATTAATTGTCCCATTATTAGGATGAAGAAACATGGTCACAGTCACCTCATTTTGTCCCATTAAATCCCAGTTATTCCAGTGTGATTCATTTTCAGGGCTTGGCTGTGAATTTCTAAAATGATTTAAATGTCTGGTCTCTAACATTAGAAAACACATTCACGTGTAATCATGAATACAATATTTTGTACTTCTTAAATACTTAATGTATTACTTTTAAAGTAATAGAATATAGTCAGCAGTGAATTTTATATAGTCCTCTCTACTACCTATTTTTAGTTTAAATTATTTTTTATTACATTTATTTTATACATATATAGAGTAAGGTGCCACAGTATTCTTGACTTCTGAGAGTACAACATGAAGAAATTGTTTTTCTCCCATATGGATAAAATCCAGATCTGTAGGCTTAGCAGCAAACTCTTTTACCCAACTGAGTCTTCTTTCCATTTGTAAATCTTGATATTTTTAAAGACAGCATTAAGAAAGAGACCTTAAATACTGGAAAGTTGGGAAGCATTCTAAACCATGCTATCATCTTGATTATGTCTAACCTTTGCAACTGTGCAAGAACTATAGATCAAATCAATAAGATTCCTGTGTGGCTGGAAAAGACTCACCAAGCCCTATGTCTGCTTGAGGGGCTATGGACAGCTTATGACTACTGGGTGAGGGAGATGGTCCTACATGCTTGTATGCACTGATAGCACTAAGTGCACTGAGGATATAAGGTTGGGAAGGAGTCATGGGAGGGATTCTTGGAAGAATTTGAGGCGGAGAATGGGGGTACACATGATTGAAGTAAATTATGTGTGTGTAGGAATTTCCAAAGACTTAACAAAAAATATTTTAAGACCTAGTTTTAGAGTAAGTCTTTATCAGTTTTGCTTTACTAGCCAAGAAATGCTGGCTTGCCTCACTTTTCTCACTGGTAGCATAGATTATATCTGTTATGTGAATTGAGGTTTTTGTCTTTCTTTGTGTCTGTATACTCAAGATTAACCTTACTAGGATTTTTTCTCTCCTTAATTTTAAGTTATTTTTATGAACAAAGGTACTACAATCACAGAAGTCTAAATGTCTCAAAGCCATAGGACCTTGGTGTCAGCCGGATGAATGGAAGCAATGAGATGGAACATGATGACCAGTGAGACATAGAAAAAATGTGCTATAAGAAAACTTTGGAGTATTAAAATGATAAAAACATTAAAATTTCCCTTATTAGTGAAGGAGCCATTTCATAGTAGACACAGAACACAGTGTCTAAGTGGGATAATTCCTAGGTTGTGTTGAACACTTAGCCTGGACCTAGGCATTCATGATCTGTACCCAAGGAATAAATTTTTCACATACTTAAGGGAAGAAAACTTCATCACAATAGTTTCATATTCATCTTTATCAATGTTTCATAAACAATGCAACTGATCTAGAACTGCCCAAGTCTCACCCACAACCATGGTGACATGCAACTCTAAGGAAATATAACACTTTAAAGAGAAGATGGTAAATGTTCTACAGGATAGTGTGGCATCCTGCAGGCTCCTGCCTCTCCCCATTGCTGGGGTTCAAGAATCATCATGCAATAATTAATTTCTCACAAAGAAAATCACCTAGTGAATTGTGCAAATAACACTAATGACCATTTTATCAAAACTAACTCTAACAAGATGATGGGAATTTGCCTTGTTCATTCACAATTAAGAGGAAAGGCTGTGGCCTGGAAGCCTTCTGTGTACTGCTCCCATGTTTTAAGTGAACAGGTTAACATAACAATTGGAATCCCTTTGTACTAATCACATAAATTAGAGTAGCAAATTCCTCCTTTTTTATCCTAACATTCACTGAAGAGAAGTCTTTTTCAAGACTTTAATACCTATAAAAAAGATCATCTTTCTTGGGAGACACTACAAACTTTTCTAGACAAACATTGTTTAATTAATATACTCCACTGATGACTTGGAGGATGGCTGATGTTTTAACAACAAAACAAAACAAAACAAAACAAAAACCTCTTTGTTCTTTGCTTCTTAAAATGAGGTCTATAGTCCTGGAAGGACGCACTGGAGACTGAGGTTGGATCTCTTAAAGAGCTCAGATGCTCTACTGATCTCTGCACTTTTAACTGAAGAAAAGTAATGTCTAAATGGCTTCTAAAAATGATTTCCAGCCAGTCATAGTGGCACATGACTATAATCCCAGAGCTTGGGAGGCTGAAGCAAGGGGATCAGGAGCTAGCTTTAGCTTCACGGTGAGTTCAGGAGTTCAGATTAGCTTGGGCTAAATGAGACTTTGTCTTTAAAAAGCAGATGGATGAAAGAAAGAAAGAAAGAAAGAAAGAAAGAAAGAAAGAAAGAAAGAAA
>JADRCH010000323.1:739382-793690 GCA_019843965.1 Rhynchomys soricoides | reverse complement strand
AAAGAAAGAAAGAAAGAAAGAAAGAAAGAAAGAAAGAAAGAAAGAAAATAAAGGAAGGAAGAAAGAAAACAATTATGCTAAAAGAGATGAGTCTAAAGTTTTTCAGTATAAGGAAATAGTTGATAAGATGGTAATTCAAATTATTCTGACATGAACATTATGTACCATATGTATGTATGAAAAATTGCAAAACATCCCATACAACATGTGCAATTATAATGCTTAAAGGTTCAAATTAATACAATTCACAAAAATTACTTTTCAATAATTCTAACACTGGCATCAAATTATTATCAAATATTTTTAAAAGATATAGATTTAAAGCCAGGAACATTTAATAGACATTATTAAAATGAAGACATAGAGCTGAGAATAAAATAAAATGTCAATATTGCTATATATACTTATTGCTGTAAATTCACATAGAAAATCTCATTTTAAATTCCCTGCACACAGCAAGTAATTCTGTTATAGAATAGAATCTTATAACAAATGTCTCTCTCTCTCTCTCTCTCTCTCTCTCTCTCTCTCTCTCTCTCTCATGCACCCATGTGCTTGTGCTCATATGCATTCTTAGAACTGATGAATGAAACAATATATTCAGAAAATTGCTTTTTAGACACAGACACAAATTGCCTTTTTGATATAATTTATATCATGTATTTTGTTGAAATCCCAGAAGATATTTTCTAAGTGTCTATACTATGTTTTGAAACTAATTCAGGGAAAAGGATTTCACTGTGCTGTGATTTTCATGGGCCAAAAGCCATATTTGTTTTCATCATTGCTGTTGTCCCCATGTTAAGAATATAGTAGAAATTCCTTAACTACACAGGGGGTAAACAGCTGAAGGAGTTCAAACTTTTCACAATGTTTCATGTCAAAACTTGATGCTTTGATGTGTTACATAATTAAAATGAAGGCTTGGGAGAGCCCTTAGACACAGGAAGGTCTGTGACCTTCTTGGTTCCTTGAAGCAGGTAGAGAAGAAGAAAGGAACATGCTCCCTGAACACCTAAAAGTACCAAGAGAATTCTGGGAGAACAGGCCCGGCACAAAGCTCCAGCTCATTCCTTCTCTCAAAGCCATCTCTGCCCTCTCTGCCCTTCCACTTTTCCCATACCCCACCAAATACTCAGCCTTCACTATTTCTTCAAATCTGGGCCTCCCAGTCACACAAAATGTACATTTAATAAGCCTGTATGTTTTCTGTTGCTTAATAAGTCTTATTGCAGTCTAACTCACAGGGCTTCAGTCAATGAATGCAACATGGGTAAAAGAAAAATAATTTTTCCTCTTGTATAGACTGAAAAAAATATTTTAAAATTATGATTCATTAAAATAGTCATAGTATCAAATACAGAGACAGATGATCGCAGCCAACCATTGAACTGAGCACAAGGTTCCCAATGGAGGAGTTAGAGAAAGGACTGAAGGAGTTGAAAGGGTTTGCAACCCCATAGGAAGAACAACAATATCAACCAACCAGACTCTCCAGAGCTCCCACCAACCAAGACTAAACCACCAACCAAGGAGTACACATGGAGGGATCCTTGGCTCCAGCAGTATATGTAGCAGAGGATGGCCTTGTCAGGCATCAATGGGAGGAGAGGCCCTTGGTCCTGTGAAGGCTGATACCCCAGTGTAAGGGAATTCGAGGGCAGGGAGGCTGGAGTGGGTGGGTGGGTCGGGAAACATCCTCATAGAAGGAGGAGGATGGGGAAGGGGAGGGGAAGGGCGTTTCTGAGGCCGGAGAACCAGGAAAGGGGATAGCATTTGAAATGCAATTAAAGAAAATATCCATTTTTAAAAAAAGAATAGACTAAATAAATAAATAAATAAATAAAATGGCTATCATACATCTAAAAAGAAATAGTCACAGTACTAAGCAAATTTAATGATAATTTCATATAAAGTTACCAACTCAAAATATTTAATAAACAATGTTATTATTTAGTTCATTTGAAAATTAATAAATAATGGGTACCATATGTGCTCTCATAGCACCTAACAGTGCCTAAAACTCACTTATTCACAGATTCAGTCATTTCTAGGTATATCACCCATTATACTCAAATCTCCCATAGCTAGGACTTGCTGGTATAGGGAACTGTAGCAGGGCATGAAGGGGAAAGAAAAACTGAGATCGACAAGCTTTCTCTTAATAACCACTCTATTAATGGCTTTGAAAATATTGCTTGACAGATAGAAAGCCCTTGACAAATACTTGTTAAATAAAAATGGCTGAATGAAACATTAATTCTCAAACCAGATCTCATGCTGGCTCATCTAGAAAACATGCTTTCATGTTTCAGAAAGAACTTAGCACCTCAGCATATTAAATTTACAGATACTGAGCTTGCACTTAAATTTTGTCAAAGATAATGTGCTATTATATAGTTATAAAGGTCATGGTATGCATTTTTTTAAACATTTGGAGTATACACAATCTCTTTAGATGCAACTTACAGATGTTTTAAATAACAGTATCTAAATGTATTTTCAACATGCAGGACAATACAATTCTAATTCCACTTCTTACTTTTCCACTCAAAATCCCATAATAAAATGTGAAGTATCTACCAAGTGTCCAGCAAATCATATCAATACTTTAAATGTTCACATTTAGATTATGATTGCAAATCATTTCAATTCAAAGCATCAGCATACACAGCATGGGTTTGCTATACTAACACCTGTATTATTATTATTATTATTATTATTATTATTATTATTATCTTCAACCCCAAAACATTTGTTCTACATGCAAAGAGAATAATAATGGTAGTCAACCTCCTGCTACTAAAATACTATCATCGTCCAAGAACTTTATCAATTTCCAAAAATCTAAAGGCCAATTTCCATACTTTTGAATTAGTCACTTTGGGGGCTTTTTATGGAATACTTTAATGTGGGCATACTCGAACAACCAAAACTTATTTCTTGTGGTTCTGACTGAGAAGTCTTAGGTCAAAGAATTAGCAGATTGAGACTCCAATGAAAGACTGGTTTTGTGGTTCACAGAGAGCTGTCTGCTTAGTGTGGGTTTGCATAGTAGACACCTGGGCGTTCTCATGGATCTGTTATAAAGACACCAGTCCCATTCATGAAGACTCTGCCCTCTTGGCAATTCTGTTTCACAAAGTTCTTTCCCACAACATCATCATCTTGAGCATTAGAACTGGAACATGACATAAACATTCAGCTTATAGCATCCTTACTTTCAAATGTGAAGACATTCATATATATTTCAAAATAAGGTTCTATGAGACATGGTGCAAAGAAATGTTATGTTAGATGGCTACCTCTTCTTTGAAAAGGTTAATATTAGTGAGAACTTACTTAGATTATTTACCAACCTGTGGGCTCTACTCACACACATTACTGTAGAAAGCATAAACATCATTTATGTGAACAATAAACTGGCCAAATAAACATTTGGAGGAAAATCTATTTAAATAATACTTTCTAAATAAGGCAATGTCATCAATTTATTGTTCAAGATTTGCCTTTAAATTTTGAAATAAAAGATATATTCAACTGCATCAAAATATTGCTTCTATAAGATTTATGTATAAAAATGTCCTTGTAGCTGACTTGGAGGATTGGATAGTTTGCTCCCTGGAGAGAGGGAACACATCTTATTTCTCATTGTGTCTGAGAAATAGTGCAGTAAATGTCTGCTTAAATAATAAAATATGACTGGCTGTATTGCTGGCCATCTATAATTGAACTATGTTACACCATTGTTTGTCTGAAACCATTAAAATAACTCCACCATTGCTCTGTGCATCAGAAACCTGACTGGAGGATGATGCCTGTCTCCAGAAAAATCCATTGTCAGCTCATATCAGGAACACAGCTCAAAATGTTCATTCCAAATCACTAAAGATTTGTTAGTCTCTTGCTACGTGTCTCTTCATTACACTAGATGTCCTATGAAAATAAAACAAAGTAAGGGTCATTATCCTTGCTCTTAAGAGGGCTGTGTCCATTTCTGTTTCCATATATATGTGCTATTAAAACTCTCTTAGAAAGAAGCATAACCCCCAATTGTTCACAGCAAGCCACTGCAGCATTTTTATTAAGTAACACAAGTAATAAAAAAAGAGCAGTTCTCATAAATGTTAGGTCTGAGCAAACGAGACTATAAAGGAGTGAGAGCAGTCTCTGCAGCAGGTGAACTACAGAGGGAAGCAAGTTACACCCTCAGCACATCTGTCATGAAAATAACAGCTGTGCATGATACCACTGTACAGAAGCATCTGTCAATGCAAAGAAAGATAAACAAAAAATTATCTGTACTTTATGGAAAGTAAACAATTTCTTGTCTTTCTTTCTGACCTTCTAAAGTTAATTTGGAAGATGACAGATTAAAAACTTTACATATTGTAAAAACTGACATTTTACAGTAGTCACATAAAAACAACAGAGAAAACATCACAAAAGGGCCAAGATTTCTGACTCCAGTACTAATTTTGTTGAGTGGTTTTTAAAAGTTTGCATCTATAGCAATGTCTAGTGTTTGTATGTTAACAAATATTTTCAGAAGATAATCAGAAGAGCTGTCTGATTTTTTAGGGAGAGAAGTAAAAACTCAATTCATTTCAGAATTCCAATGGAAATAAAAATATGAACATAATCCTATAGGCCCAGACAAAGCCAATCTTTTGCATATGTTTGAACTAATTAATTAAAAGAAAATCAAATAGTTTATATTCGAGATTTCTTGGTACCTTCAGTTATTGTACCACCAAGAGGAAGTAAGTGGCCATGGTTTTAGGAACAAATCAGGAATTTTGAGTATCTTCTAAAACATTAATGTTTCCTAGTTACAAACTCTTGGTGGGCTTACCTCCAAGTTGTACCAAGAGACTCTGGATCTTCTGAGGGTATCTGATTTGGATTAAGCTGGTCCTGACTTGAAGCTGCCAGTCTGATAATCCCTTTTTATTCTTTTCTTTTTAGAGCTGCCCAAGGCAACACTTTTGTTGTCTGCACAACTTTAGGTATACCTACTTGGAGAAGGAGAGGAGCTTTTAAGAAGTACAATTCTCAAATCTCCTGCATCATAGTATAAAGCTACTTAGCATTACTATTTCCTGTTAAGTAGGGTTCTTTCACAGAATAAAATAAATTTTATAAGAAAAATAGTTTGAAATATAGTATCATGCATTCTTATTGTAATTTTAAATGAAAGTTGAAGGACAAAAGGGGAAAATCATCTATTCCTGTTCTATTAAATAGGCAGACAGTACACACAGAAGTCAGATAACCCTTCACAGATTTTACAGTAAGTCAGGTTTGGACTCCTTCAGAATGAGATAAACATATCCACAATATAATAAAGTTTATTGCATCAGAGTGACTTACGTTTTTAATTCTGATGAACATAAAATCTGAATTTCTTCTTTTTAATATATGAATATTTCATGTCATGCCTTTCATTGCATTAAGAGTAATCTGATAAAACCTGCACAAGAAGGACTCATCAACAGTTCATCATGAATAGCAGTGGGTATTATAAGACCTTATTCCTTCAGGAAAAGATAGTGTAGTTAAAGGTTCCATGGGAAGGTAGAATTATTTTCTTTGATGGTTTAGTCAACTATAAATTGTCCATGCTTTAGTAAATAACCACCCACCCATGTTTATATAAGCAACCAAAATTAAACTCAGTACATTGCAAACAAATCAGAACTAAGCTAAATTAAGACTTGTGAGTCAGAGATAGACTTGTTCGGAAGACAATAGGGCTCAATAGGAATGGGAGGGAAAAGAGGGAGGCTAATGGGGGGTGCCTCAAATGACCCTTATAAATTATATACAAAAATAAGCTGTCAAAGAATAAAAATAACTAAACATTTGTAAAAATAATCTAGAGTAAGTAAATATGTTAATCAATAATACTATATTGTCAGGCTGAAGTAAAATTATATCAACAAAATAACCATTTTTTATCTAACCCAAATGTCAATTTCATGAAATTTTTGGCTTTTTAAAATAAAATCAATGACTCTCTGATGAGATAGGTAGACTTTAATATGTTTCCATTCAATGCTGTTTCTACTCAAAAAGTTCTATAGAAACCACAAAAGCCAATGATGAAAGTGTTATTGACCACTTCTGAAAAACGAATCTAAAAAATCTGCACTTCTGCTGGTAGTTCCCACCTAACCAATATTTTAACCCTCTTAAAATTTTAATGCCATTTCAAATGTATTCCAGAGGTTGGGGAAATTATCTGTTTGGGTTGATATGGAAGCCTAGGGTCATAGATTTATTATTTATAATGTCTAAGTGCTGGGAAGTGAGTTAGTCTCCATTTGCAAATGAGAGAAGTGCAAATGATTGTTTCAGGATAGGAACTTCCACCCACAGAAGAAGCCAAGAGAAACCCTTGATTTGGGCAACTAGCTGGGAAATGCAAGTAGTGCTATTTGGCACCAGAGTTCTTGAACTTCAATGTCATGGTTTCTTACAGTCTTGGGGCCCATAGAACCACGTATAAACTGATCCTTGTCATTTTGGAGCTACATGAAGCTTCAAAGAGAGGGGAAAATGTACTTCTCTAAGAATCCTAAAAGAAATGAGTTTCAAAAGGGCATAAGCTTGGAATTAAAAGTTTTGATTTGGGGACTTTTTTTTTTTTAATTGCTTGTTTTCTTTTGTTTTGTTATCTTGGAGTTTTGTTTTTGCAACTCCTTTCTTTGGGAGGAAAGTGCTGAGATGTCCCTTCTTTTCTATGATAGTGAAATATAGTACAGTAGCAAAGGCATCCCATTCATGTGTCTAAGCCAGGCTCGTATATCTCTGGGTGAATCCAATCCAGGAGTCACTGAAGAGTTCACAGATGGGAGGGATGTAAATTTATTTTTAAAGACTCCAAATATAAGGCAGAGCATAAAAAGTTGTCACTGTACATCCTGCAATGATGTTCTCCTGGAGACATGGTGCAGAGTGTTCTACATCCAGAATATGATATGAGAGTGTTTGGAATTGAAGATGAGTACAAGTACCACCTGCTATTGACAAATGTAGTCAAGATGTTGGGGAAGCACTTAAAGACTCTAAAAGTCATGGTGCAATTTAAATGTCATCTGTTCTAGAAAACTCAGACAGGAATCACAACAAGCTATTTTGAAATAACAGAGAATTTGTCACATAACCCAGTAGCTGTATCGGTCTAGACCCCCCTGCAGTGTGTACCTGCAGAAGAAGAACTGCTGGTTCTGTAATAACTTAAGAGGAACAAACTGTGCCCACCCTTAACTTAAGGCACTTAATGTCTTGGCTAGAAAAATAAAAAGATGATGAGTTTCTATTGATTAACTTAACACTCAACACCATAGCAATATTTTCATTAGTCTAATGATCACCACTCAATATCTTAAGAACACGTGGATGGCTGACAATATAGCTAGGCTGTATACACTCTGCTACAGAATAAAAAATGCAGGTAGAGGAAGATTAAAAAGACAGCAAGCATTAAAAATAAACGGGCCACAGAAAAAGATGCCAAGTTTTTACTATCGGGCTGGTGTTGTTACTCTGCAGGTAAAAGTTCTTGTTACACATGCCTGACTACCCAAGTCCAATGACTAGAAGAGCCTATGGATGAAGAAGAAAACTGACTAATGAAGGCTGTCCTCTGACTTCTATTTATGCACTGTGACATATATGGATGCCATGCATGTACACACACACACACATGCTCACACACACATGTACACATACACACAAGTAATAGTAGTAATAAATAGACAAATTAAAATAGTAATAATAAGTAGATAAATTAAACTATTAAGACCTGAAACAGGAGACTCTAAAATTTGCATAAAATGGTGTTTGCCAGGAGTGTACACAGTTAGGAAAATGTTGAATCGAAGGTGCAAGGTTTAGTTAGATTAGGAAGATGAATAATTTATGGAGAGTAGTTGAACAATATAACTAGAATTAATCATACCATAGGATACATTTGAAAAGAATAGTCATTCTTAAATGTTTCCCTCATACACAAAGATAATCATTTTATCTGATAAGTGTATATTTAGTAGATGATTATAGTTGTTTCATATATAGTCATTCTCAATGTATGTAGCATGGGAAAACAACATGTTCCATGTCAGAATTATCTATGACTTTTATTTTTCAATAATACCTTAAGGTTGGCAGAACAAAATTTGGCAACATATAAGACACACTGAGATGAGATGGGATTAATTCCATAAATAACAAGTAAACTTAAAATATATAACTATTCCCCTTTCCTCAGCAGTTGTTAATTGTCTGTACCTCTTGAACTAAGATGAAGTCATGTGAAATTTCCCCCAACCCTATTGACATGTCAACTGTTGTTGTCATTGTTCAAGACTTGTTTAAGACATATTATTGGGATGCCATGGATATAGTTTTTCCTCATACATAAAATATATAATCTTTCAGCAGACTTCCTGATCATCATGCTCTTACAGTCTTTCTGGCCAAGCATCCATGATGTTCCTGAGACTTAGTTTTAGGAGCTGTGTTTTAAATGTATCAGTCCTCTAAATGGCTATCTAACACCAAGTAGTCAGTCCTAAATTCATATGCATGCAAGCAACAGTGAGTGGACTAAACAGGTTGCATTTAGATATGTAACAATAATAAAGAGAAAGAGGCCACAAATTTGAGGGCAGCCTGGAGGAAATTATGGAGAAATGTGTAGACTTAAATTTTCAAAACCTACTTTAATAAATTTACTTAATTGATTTATCCTCCTTTCTAGCCCACCACCTACCAGTGGTAGTGGAAAGGGAAGGTTAATAGGACAAAGGAGAATATAGACCTATTTAGAAATAGTTCTATGGGGCAAATCCAATCTACGTTGTCAGGATATCAGCAGTTCAGTTCATATGAATCAGCAGCAGTTGTTTGATCCACTCTCAAACATCATTCACTAATCAACAATGGAAGTTCAATCCAGAAGAAACCATGATTGCCCCCAAGGAACACCTCCAGAAGTTCTTTGGTGGTGTTTCTCTCTATGAAGACATGACAAACAATGACCAGCAAAGAGTGGCAAGGTGAACCAGTACCACACAGCGACATCCACTGTCTGTTGGGTTATATTTATACCCTTTCCAAACATCACATATTCTCTCAAGAGTCTGCTCTAGCAAAACATCACATGTCCCCTTTCCATGAAGCTTCCAGAAAAACACCACATGCCTGTTCTCAGCAAAACAGCCTCCCATATATCTGCTTAACCAAAAATATCCTCTCAGAAGACAATTTCCAGAAAAACCTCACATGACACAACTGAGTCTCAAAGAAACCAGAAATTTCTACTTCAGAAATGGAGAGAAATTATGAAATATATTTTAATCAAATAAAAAAAGAAAAACATTTAATGTAATCATACAGTTGATTTACATGAAATGTCCACAGAGGCAAACCTGAACAAATACTTTGGCAGTTACCTAGCCCTGTTGCAAGTTGAAAAGAATGTATGGGGCACACTGAGTACTGCATAGAAACAGGCAATTATCAATTGCCAATATCTGCTCACCTAATAGAGGCGCTTCATGCCTACACCCTTATTTATTTGGGGGTTTTATTTCACTTGAGCTTACATGAATCATATGCAAGTTAGCATATCCACTGTAGATTCATATATTCAACTGTTCATTTTGTCCTAGAAACAATGTTTGCTACAGTCATCTATTGCTGCTGGCTTTGACCCTTAAATCTTTCATGCCTCTCTTCTGAGGTGACTGCTAAGAGTTGGAGGTAGGAGTTTAGGAATGTGATATAGGTGTCCTAATTAGAGCTGAAAACTTCCCAGCCTCATATATTCTTTGACTAGTTGTGGATCTCTGTGTTAATTACTCTGTAGTGCAAGAAGTAGCCTCTTTGATAAGGCTTGAGAGGTGCATCAATCTATGGGCATAATGATGGAGTCAATTTAATTCTGTGTCCACTTAACAGAATATTACTAGGTCCTCCCAAGGGCCTATGGCCTACATCTATGTACTTTATCACTAGATATACCCAAAACTATGTTTTAAGCTAATGTTTCACATATCAGATATTCATATGCTTGCTAAACATTCTCATGTTTCTCTTGTTATTCACATAGCTGAACAAATATCTGTAGCATCCTGTCTTCAACCTATATCCCTATTCTTAAAATAGGCCTAAAATATTTCAAAATACCACTAATGATGTTCTTACATGCTACATAATCTTCTTTAGGGCCCTAATCTCAAGAGACACACCCAGATACAAATGCTAATTATTAGTTACCAAAGACAAGACATTTTGGTATATTCTGTAAATGCTTCAGAATTACAGACAGAGAAGAGTACTGAGGGCTACAGTGCTTGTGGATAAGTTCTCTTGGAAGCATGTGCTGTATGTGAATATATGAAAAAGAAAAGATATTCCAAAGAAGGGCATTGAATAACCTAAGGGTCATGAAGTCATGAGTTCAAGGAATTTGGCTCAAAGCCTTTGGCTCCAAGTGGCTAGGGTTGGTATTGGAAAATCAAGGGTTTATCCCTGGAGAAAACTGGGTATGCCCTTCTCTGCAGCCTTTAATTGCCTTTAATGTAACATAGATGAAGGAAATTTCATCTAGGGGTAGGGACTTGTGAAACTGAGATTTTATGACTGTAGTCATTCTATCAAGTCTAACAGACACTCTCTGAGAGCAGTCATTCTGGTCTTCTGAACTTTAGAATCTTTCTCCCACTAATTCTGTTATGTACCCTAAGCCTTGAGTTTAGGTATAAGTTGCATATGTTGCACTGGGATAGGGTATTGCATGGTCATTTATTTTCTGTATTTTGACCAGTTGTAGATTTCTATAAGAGTTTCTATATGCTACAGAGAAGTTTTACTGAGGAGGTGAGACCTACACTTATATGTGTGTATAAATATTTATAATACAGTTATGTGTTTGAAAAATATATAATATTTATATAATACAGTTATGTGTTTGGAAAATATATAATATTTATGTGTTTGGAAAATTATATCAATCTTTTCTCTACTAGGGTCCATTACTTCTCTAGCCTTGGATAGTGACTTGGTGTACAGCACCAGGTCTAATTCCCACTTATTCAGTGGACTTTAAGTCTGACTAGACAGCTGTTATTGAAACCCAAGAGTGCTAGTATTGCATCACTGGGGGTGTCTTGTTATGTCAAGTCATTGTATTTTTTAGGCTTCATAGACAGAGAATATTACAGAGTACATGATCAGAGAACAATATAGATTCATTATTCTATAATTTATAATATTTTGTATTAACTTCAAATTCCTGAAATTGGTAGTGTCTAAAAATTGCTCTTATCAATTTCTAATCTATGCTAAACATGATACTTCCTCATAATTTTAGTTTTCCACCTATGTTAGATACACTGTGTTAAATTGCACAATATTGTAACAAATATTTCACAATTTAAATTTACTTAGAGTTTAATATTTATACTTGTTTTATTATTTTTGGTAAGAGTTGAAGTATCATAGTCTGTGACTCATATAATATTAAATATTAATGGAAATGTCTGATGTTGTATTGCTGTTTCTTTGAGGAGTTTTTCAGTAGGAAAGCAGATAGAAAATAAATGTCCTGTTTACTCGGCAATGAGCTTCATTTAGTAAAGTGAAACCAAGTTATTTATTGTGCACAGGTGAAAATGAATAGTTGATGTAAAGAATGGCCTCCATAGGTTCATATTTGAAGGCATAGACATCATGGAGTGGCACTATTTGAGAAGGATTAAGAGGTCTAATGTAGCCTTGCTGGAGGAAATATGTCACTATGGGTGGGCTTTGAGGTTTCAAATGTCCAAGCTAGGCTCAGTAGCATTCTCTTCCTGCTTCTACAGATCTTGATGTAGAACTCTCAGCTATTTTTCTAATACTATGTCTGCCAGGATGCCTCCATGTTTCCTACTATGCTTCCTACTATGGAAATAATGGGCTAAGCCTCTGTAACTGTAAGCCCCAATTAAATGCTTTCTTTTATAAGAGTTGGAGGGAGGTTATTATTTTAATGAGCACATGAATAATAATTTTCCTCTATCATTAATCATGAGCAAATAAAGAAAGCTCTCAAAAGCATATTTCACATCTGTGTCTGATTGGCAGGTTTCACACTTCAGTGTCCCTCCTACTACAGTCATTGTGGTTATTTTGTTCTGTTTTGTTCTGTTTGTTTGTAGCACACTCTACTTTGATAGCTCTGCTTGACCCCAGGTTCTGTATTGCATGCCCTAGTAAATTAACATGTACACTCCCTTGCCTGTGAAGATATTGTGGGTACGGGTTCTATATGTTTTCATTCTCATTGTTCTATTATCATAGGGCAATGAGGTGAGAGCCACAAGCCTGCCATCATCCTACCTTCTACAATTCCCTTAATAGTGTGCCCAAAAGCTCCATCCAAATTTAAAATAACAACTTTATATACAACAATCCTAATTATTAATTTCATTGACTATTTGGTTTTACTTCAGATTCATTCATGTATTTGGGGAATTGAGCTTGTAGACTTATTTTACATGAAGGGTTTTTATGTTTCCTTAACAGTTTTGAGTTTCTTCTACCAGACTTCTCCCAACTCCAGAAGGAAATCTTTTAATAAAATTCTCAGCTTCACTGATCCAGAATAGCCTGAATTGTTTCCTCATTCTTAAGGCTGAAACTTACCACTTCTCAGTTTTCACAGCTTGCTGAATGCTTCATTCCAGACAGTGGGCAACACATGTTTGAGGTTCTTTTTCCTATTGTACAATTTCAAATTCATCTCTTGTTTCATTCATGAACTGAGATTTGGATTTATGTATGGCATTTTCACTTTCTTTTCACTATGGGAATGATTTGATTCTGGCTGCTTCATACACATGAAGACCTGCAACCCTCAGCAGCTGGTATGCTTCATATTTCTCTCTCTTTCTTTTCCTCAGAGTCTTTATCTTGCTTTCAAGTTTCACATCTTTTCAGTTTCAATTATTAAAACATGTCTATAGGAGATAGAAACAATAAAGCATCGAATGAGTCTGTAGTGAAATATTGGCCATGCATTATCAGATTAAGATAAAGGAAATTGGAGCTGTGTGTGCTTGTGTGCATGTATACAAGCTGTGTGTGTGTGTGTGTGTGTGTGTATGTGTGTGATGTATGCATGTATATAGGTGTACTTCACCATGCAGTCAATAAGGGAGGTAAGAAGTTGATATCAGGATGCTTTTTGCAATAGCTTCTGTACCCTATGTTTAGAGACAATGTCTCCTACAGAACCTGAAAATCACCATCTCAGCTAGACAATCAAGCAAATCCCATAGATCTATAAATGCCTGTTTTCCATACATCAGTGTTGGGATATAAGGATATGCTACCACACCTGTTTTTTACAAAACATATCAAATAAAATTTATTTTATTAAGTGCAAATCAAGCAGTAGGCAATAAATAGATTGCTCTGGTATAGGTCCACAGACATCACAAGCATCCTCCCCAATACATGTTAAGGCAGCTAAATTGTGCCAAACATACATATATAGGTTTTTTTTATTTTTCTTTAGAGTGCTTTTTATTTTCTTAAACTTTTTATAGAATCTTTGTGAGTTTTATATCATGCACCCCAGTCCCGTTCATCTCCCCATCCTCTCATATCTGCCCATTCCCTTTGCAATCTCCCTCCAAAATAAAATAAAATAAAATAAAAACAAATAAACAACAGCAAAGCATAGAAAACATCTTATTATGGAAGTTGTAGAATGTCACAGTGTATCCCACAGTATATTCCTCTGTTTACACATCTTCACATACAAATTGCATTGAGTAATCTGTCTGGTTCAAGATCTCTGGCTTCTGTGATACCATCAATATTGGATCCTCACTGGAACTCCTGCCAGTTATCCTGTTGTTGCCCTATATCATGAAGATCCCACAGCTTTGGAACAGCAGGACTGGCCCTTCTGTACATCCCAGACATTTACAGATGATATAGATTTGGGGGTGGGCAATATCAGAGCCCAGGACCTGGGCCTGGGTGAGAGCAGAGCTGGTCAGCCCACCAGCTCTCCCTTATCCACACCACCAAGGTGAGCTCTCCAACTCAGCACTGCCTAAGCCACCCAATGCTGCGATCAGCAGGATGTAAGATAAGCTCTCCTGCTTTCATGCCTCCAAGGCCAACTCACCCATACCCATGCCTCCAGAGCCAGCTCCACTGTGCTGCTCAGTCAAGGATCAGAACTTATTCTTCCAAGTGCTGAAGTCTATGAGGGGCTGGAACAGAGCTCTCCCATTCTCACACTCTCCAGGCTGGCTCACCCATACCTTTGCCATCAGTGCCAGCTCCACTATGTTGCCCAGGTGAGGTGCAGGGCCTGCTCTCCAGAGCCGGTGAGGGGACAGCTCTCATGACCACTGGGCCAGTTCTTGTAGGCATAACTTTTTCTCCAACTTACTTTATTTAAGGATTCAACCGCTTTTCTAGCCTACCACCCACCAAAAGTAGTGGAAGAGAAAAGTTATTTAGGACCCAAGGGGAGTAGACCTGTTTAGAAATAGTTTGTTGTGGAGTACAACATTTGCTGTCAAGATATCAGCAGTTCAGTTGGGTAGGAAATACCAAATATGGTTCAGCAGCTACAATCTAGCCCTTTCAGCAGTCAACTCACACCAAGGGCAGTTCAATCCAGAAGAAGCCAAAAGGCTTGCCAACCAATCTGAGGCCACAAAAGCAAGCCACGGAAACCTCATAAGTTCTTTGGTATTGCAAGCTTTAGGGCTAATATTCACTTATCAGTGAGTACATACCATGTGTGTTCTTTTGTGACCAGGTTACTTCACTCAGGATGATATTTTCTAGTTCCATCCATTTGCCTAAGAATTTCATCAAGTTATTGTTTATAATAGCTGAGTAGCATTCCATTGTGTAAATGTACCACATTTTCTGTATCCATTCTGTTGAGGAACATCTGGGTTCTTTCCAGCTTCTGGATATTATAAATAAGGCTGTTGTGTACATAGTGGAGCATGTGTCCTTGTTATATGTTGGAGAATATTTTGGGTATATGTCCAGGAGTGGTATAGCTGTGTCCTCAGGTAATACTATGTCCAATTTTCTTAGGAACCACAAGACTGATTTTCTGAGTAGTTGTACTAGCTTGCAATCCCACCAACAATGGAAGAGTGTTCCTCTTTCTCCAAGATAGAATTCACAGACTGCATGAAGCTCAAGAAGAAGAGAGACTAAAGTGTGGATGCTTCAGTCCTTCTTAGAAGGGGGAACAAAATTCTCATGGGAGGAAATATGGAGACAAAGTGTAGAGCAGAGACTGCAGGAAAGGCTATCCAGAGACTGCCCCATCTGGGGAATTATCCCATATATAGTCACAAAACCCAGACACTGTTGTGGATGCAAGAAGTGCTTGCTGACAGAAGCCTGATACAGTGTCTCCTGAGAGGCTCTGCCAGAGTCTGACAAATACAGAGGCAGATGCTTGCAGCCAACCATTGGACTGAGCACAGGGTCCCCAATGGAGGAGTTAGAGAAAGGACTGAAGGAGCTAAAGGGGTTTGCAAACCCATAGGAAGAACAACATTATCAACCCACCAGACTCCCCAGAGCTCCTAGGTACCAAACCACCAACTAAAGAGTACACATGGAGGGACTCATGGCTCCAGCTGCATATGTAGCAGAGGATGGCCTTGTAGGGCATCAGTGGGAGAAGAGGCCCTTGGTCCTGTGAAGGCTTGATTCCCCAGTGTAGGGGAATGCCAGGGTATGGAATAGGGAGTGAGTGGGTGGGGGAACATCCTCATAGAAGCAGGGGGAGGGGGATGGGATAGGAGGATTCTGGGGTGGGGGGAAACCAAGCAAGGGGATAACATTTGAAATGTAAATAAAGACAATAACCAATTTTCTAAAAAAAGAAAAAAGAAAAAAAAAAGAAGTTCTTTGATGAATTTCTCTCAATGGTGTCACCACCACAAGTGGAGCTCAGCAATGCAATGTAAGGTGAACCAATGTATGGACATTGTTAGCAAAGAATAGAGAGGTAGAGCAAAGAAAACTGGTGCTCTAGCTCCCACTGCCTGTGGAATCATATTTACATTCCTTCTGAACATCATGTGAACTTTTATGTATTTTCTGTAGCAAGACATCCTTTCACCTGTGTCTGCTTCAGGAAAACATTCTTTCCCATTTCTGTTTTAGCAAAACATCACCCGTGTGTCCTAGAACAACATAATTTGACCTAATTGAATTTCTAAACAAGCCAAAAGTTTCCACTTTAAGCCCTTCTCACTACACAGGCAGTGAGGGCCATCATAGTGGGTCAACTGAGCTCCCTCCACTAGGGCCAGCTCCACTGCTGCTGCTGTTCTTGGTCATCTCATGGTATTGGCATCTCTGAAACATTGCTGTCTTCCACTGCAACTAGGCTTTACCAACAGCCTCTCATAGGCTCTCTTCATGGTAACAAGCCTTACCTCCTTTGCATGACCCCTTCAGTCCTGAGCCATCAATGGCAACTGAGGCTGCACCTTCACCAATGGCTTTCTGCGGCCTTTCACAGTGCCCAGGCCTCAGCTGCTCTTCGTGACTCCTTCATGCCTTCAAAACCAGTACCACCTGGGTGACTCTTACACATTACCAAGTCCTGCCAAAGCATAAGGTACAACCCTGACTACCTCTGGAACGCAGCCTCTGTGCTGTCAAAAAACACTCTCTGAAGATTTCACCTCAATGATGCTGGTCTCTTCCCAATCACTGCCAATTTTCCAACTCTAGCTAACCAGCATCAATAGTCCCAGTAACGCAATGGTTTTACTTTTAGTAGTTCTGGTATCTTGTTAATTACAGCCGATTCTTCAGCCCCAGCTAACCAAAACCACAGGATCTTCACAGTTAAAATAGCAACGACCCTGATAAGAGTCTTTAATCTTCCCTCTGAAATTTCACAAGCCAGGCTCCATCTTCTGCACTGTTCTCAACATTATCTTCTAAGCTCCTACACAACATCCCACAGAGCTCTTAACATCGAATGGATCTTCTAGGCCAAAGTTCCAAAGTCCTTCCGCAGTCCTCCCCAAAACATGGTCAGGTTGTCACAGGAATATCCCATTATGCTGGTACCAATTTGTCTTAGTCAGGGTTTCTACTTCTGCACAAAGATCATGACCAAGATGCAAGTTGGGGAGGAAAGGGTTTACTGAGCTTACGCTTCCCTACTGCTGTTCCAGGAACAGGAAGCAGGAGCTCATGCAGAAGCCATGGAGGGATGTAACTTACTGGCTGGCTGAGCAAGCCTGCTTTCTTATAGAACCCAAGACTACCAGCCCACAGATGGTACCATCCACAAGAGGCCCTCCCCCATTGATCACTTATTGAGAAAATGCCTTACAGCTGGACCTCATGGAGGCATTTTCTCAACTGAAGCTCCTTTCTCTGTGATAACTCCAGCTTGTGTCAAGTTGGCACAAAACCAGTCAGTACAATAGCGGAATAGTATTCCATCGTGTAGATGTATCACATTTTCTTTTCTTTTCTTTCTTTCTTTTGACATTTTGAAATTTATTTTTATTTATATCTGCTTTTATTGGCTTGATTTTTATTTTGATTGGTTATTTTATTTATTTACATTTCAAATGTTATCCCCCTTCCTGATTTCCCCTCCAAAACCCCCAAACCCATCCACCCTCCCCCCTGCTTCTATGAGGGAGCTCCCTCACCCACCCACCCATTCCCACCTCACTGCCCTAACATTCCCCTATGTTGGGGCATTAATTCTTCACAGGGCCAAGGGCCTCCCCCCTTATTGATGTCAGATAAGGCAATCCTCTGCTACATAAGCAGCTGGAACCATGGGTCCCTCCCAGTGTACTCTTTGGTTGGTGATTTAGTCCCTGGGAGCTCTGGGGAGTCTGGTTGGTAGATATTGTTGTTCTTCCTATGGGATTGCAAACCACTTCAGCTCCTTCAGTCCTTTCCTAACTCTTCCATTGGGGCTCCCATGCTCAGTCCAATAGTTGACTGCGAGCATCCATACCTGTATTGGTCAGGCTCTGGCAGAGCCTGTCAGAGGACAGTCATACTAGACTCTTGTTAGCAAGCACTTCTTGGCATCAGCAATACTGTCTGGATTTGGTGTCTACCAATGGAATGGAACCCCAGGTAGAGCAGTCTCTGGATGGTCTTTCCTTCAATCTCTGCTCCAGTCTTTGACCCTGTATAGGAACAATTCTGGGTTAATATTTTTGAGATGGGTGGGTGGCTCCCTCAACCAGAGGCTGTGCTTAACCTCTCCACATGGTCTCTACAGGTTCTCTCTCTCCTTTGTTGGGTATTTCAGCTAATGTCATCCCCACTGGGTACTGGGAACCTCCTGCTTTCCTGGCATCCGGGACATTCTAGTGGCTAGCCCCAGTTCCCTCCCCCACATCTACTCACTTTTCAATTTCCTGACCCTCTGTACTTCTCCCTGATCTCTACCCACACCTGATCATTTTCCCTCCCCCCTCTACCTCCCATGATTATTTTGTTCCTGCTTCTAAGTAGAACTGAAGCATCCACACTTTGATTTTCCTTGTTCTCAAGCGTCATGTGGTCTGTGAATTGTATTGTGGGTATTCCAAGCTTTTTGTCTAATATCCACTTATGAGTGAGTACATGCCACATGTGTTCTTTTGTGATTGGGTTACCTTACACAGTATGATATTTTCTAGTTCCATTCATTTGCCTGTGAACTTCATGAAACTATTGTTTTTAATAGCTCAGTAGTAATCCATTTTGTAAATATACCACATTTTCTGTATCCATTCCTCTACTGAGGGACATCTTGGTTGTTTCTAGCTTCTGGCTATTATAAATAAGGCAGCTATGAACTTAGTCAAGCATATTGGATGTAAGTATCTGCATCTGTGTCAGTCAGCTGCTGGAAGAGCCTCTCAGAGGACAGCCATGTTAGGCTCCTGTCTACAAGCAAAACGTTGCATCAGTAATAGTGTCAGGGTTTAGTGACTGCCCATGGGATAAATCCCAAGTTGGGCCATTTACTGGATGGCCTTTCCTTCAATCCTTACTCCATTTTTGTCCCTATATTTCTTTTAGTCAGGAACAATTCTGGGTCAAAAATTTTGAAGGTAGGTTGGTGAGTCTATCCCTCCACTGGAGCCTTGTCTATCTACTGCAGATGGTCTCTTCAGATTTTAACTCCTAATTGTTAGGCATTTCAGCTAAGATCACCCCCTTTCAAGTCCTGGGAGCCTCTCATAGGGCAGGGGAACCTCTAGAATGTACCCCATTTTTAATTTGGTTAATTAGGTTATTGGTGCGTAACTTCTTGAGTTCTGTATAAATTTTGGATATTAGCCCTCTGTCAGATGTAAGATTGTTGAAGATCCTTAGGCTGCCATTTTGTCCTATTGAAGGTATCCTTTGCCTTGCAGAAGCTTTTCAGTTTCATGAGGTCCCATTTATTAATTGTTAATCTTAGAGCCTGAGCCATTAGTGTTCTATTGAGGAAATTGTCTCCTGTACCAAGGAGTTCAAGGCTATTCCTCACTTTCTGTTCTATTAGATTTAGTGTTTTGGGTTTTACTTTGAGGTCTTTGATCCACTTGGACTTTAGTTTTGTGCAGGGTAATAGATATGGATCTATTTGCATTTCTACATGCAGTCATCCAGTTAGACCAACACCATTTGTTGAAGATGATTTCTTTGTTCCACTGTATGGTTTTGCCTTTTTTGTGAAAAATCAAGTGTCTGTGGGTTTATTTCAAGGGCTTCAATTCAATTTGATCAACCTGTCTGTTCCTGTGCCAAATCATGCAGTTTTTATTACTATTGCACTTTACTATAGCTTAAGGTAAGGGATGGTGATACCTCCTGAAGTTCTTTTATTGTTCAGGATTGTTTTTGCTCTCTTGGGTTTTTAGGGTTTCCATAGATAATTGAGAATTGCTCTGTCAATAAAGAAAAAATTTAAAGAATTTATTTTTAAAAAATAAAGAAAAATGTAAGGAATTTTGTTGGAATTTTGATGGGAATTGCATAGAATCTGTGAATTGCTTTTGATAAGATGGCCATCTTGACTATGTTAATCCTATCAATCCATGAACATGGCAGATATTTCCGTTGTCTGAAGTCTTCAAATTCCTTCCTCAGGGACTTGAATATCTTATCATATACATCTTTCATTTGCTTGGTTAGAGTTACACCAAGATATTTTATATTATTTGTGGCTACTATAAATGGTGTTATTCCCTAATTTCTTTCTCAGCCCATTTATTGTTTATATAAAGCAGGGATACCTCTTTCTTTAGGTTAATTTTGTATCCAGCCTCTTTGCTGAAGATGTTTATCAACTGTAGGAGTTCTCTGGTAGAATTTTTGGGGTGCTTATGTATAGTATCATATTATCCACAAATAGCTATACTTTGATTTCTTCCTTTCTAATTTCTTTGCCCTTAATCTCCTTTAGTTATCTTATTGCTCTAGTTAGAACTTCAAGTATTATCTTGAATAGAGGGAGGGAGAGTGGGCAGCCTTGTCTTGCCCATAAATTTAGTGTAATTCCTTTAAGTTTCTCTCCATTTAGCTTGATGTTGGCTATTGGCTTGCTATGTATTACCTTTATTATGTTTAAAGATAACATAACCTTGTATCCCTCATCTCTCTAATACTTTTAACATGAAGGTGTTTTGGATTATTTTTCAAAGATTTTTCAGTATCTAATGAAATCATCATGTGATTTTTTCAGTTTGTTTATATGGTGGATTATGTTGATGGATTTTTGTATGTTGAACCATCCCTGCATTCCTAGGATGAAACCTACTTGATCATAATCAATGATGTTTTTATGTATTTCTAGATTTTCAGTTTGTGAGTATTTTATTGAGTGTTTTTGCATCAATGTTTGTGGGGCAAGTGGAACTGTGTCACCAGACAAAAACTGGGATAGTTGAGCACATTCAGAAACCCTGGTACTTATCATATCTGAGAATGGTAGGCATTAAATCTCTTCCTAACCTGGTTCCTGTCATGAAACATGTGACCATGACACCCCACATAAAGTTCATGACCATTAGTCACATAGCACAGAACACAGAGTTCTCCATGCTAATGTATCTAGATGGGCTGGCATTAAGAGTTTAGCCAGTAAGCTTCTGTTACTGGACATTTCTTCTTGCAAAAAGTATTTAATCTCTGGTCCACCTTGAGTAAACTCATATGTACCCATTTTTTCATGATAAACAATCAATAAACAGTTTGCACATGCAAGGACTGTCTGTCTCATCAAGAACCACTGTGGAAGGAAGTCTTTGTCATATAGAGAGGCACCACCTAAATCTCCTGCAGAAGGCACATCTGCCCTCTGGATATGGACACTCACCCCTGAGCTAAGCCAGAATACCCCCTCACTTCACCTCCTCATTTCCAACTCCATGCAGTTCCCAGTGGCAACTAGATGCCTGGGAGTATGGGAACCTTTGCCTCCTCAGCCTCAGCCTGCCTTTTTTCTCACCCAGGCTGGGCACCCCTTCTCAGACTACATTAGTAGCTTAATGCCTCCCATTTCATCTGCTCAAGCAGCATTCACACACCACAGTGATGAAAGAACAAAGAACCACACATGTTCATAACAGAAACTGGTCTGAAATTCTCTTTCTATGTTGTGTGGTTTGGGTACCAGGGTGACTCTGGCTTCATAGAATGAGATTTATAGTGTTCTTTCTGTTCTTATTTCATGGAATAGTTTGAGAAGTATTTCTATTAGCTCTTCTTTGAAAGTCTGGTAGAATTTTGCACTAAAACCATCTGGCCCTGAGCATTTTTGATTGGGAGACTTTTGATGTCTGCTTCTATTTCCTTAGGGGTTATAGGATTGTTTAAATAGTTTACTTGATCTTGATTTATTTTTGGTGAGTTGTATCTATCTAGAAAATCATCCATTTCATTAAGATTTTCCAATTTTGGGGAGGACAGACTTTTGAAGTAAGATCAAGAGATTCTTTAAATTAAAGGCAGTGATTCCTCACTGTCTCTTATTATGTCTCTCTTTCTGACTTTCTTTATTTTAATACTGCCTGTCTTTTGGTTAGTTTGGCTAAGAGTTTGTCCATCTTGTTGATTTGCTCAAAGAATGAGCTTGTGGTTTCATTGGTTCTTTGTATTGATTTCTTTGTCTCTGATTAATTTCAGCCATGATTTTGATTATTTCCTGCCTTTTACTCCTCTTCAGTATGTTTGCTTCTTTTTTTCTAGAACTTCCATGTATACTTTTAAATAATTGATAGAAGAACTTTCTAATTTCTTTATGAATGCACTTAATGCTATGAATTTTCCTATTAGCACTGCTTTCATTGTGTCCCATATGTTTGGGTTTGTTGTGCCTTCATTTTCCTAAGAAGTCTTTAATTTCTTTGCTCTTTACTTCTTTTATCTAGAGATCACTGAGTACAGAGTTGTTCAGTTTCCATGAGCTTGTTGGATTTCTGGTGTTTCTATTATTGTTGAAGTACAGATTTAATCTATGGCGGTCTAGTAAGATGAGCAAGGCATTATTTAAATTTTCTTGTTTCTGTTGAGACTTGCTTTGTGACTGACTATAAGGTCAATTTTGGAGAAGGATACATTAGATGCTGAGAAGAAGGTATATTCTTTTGTGTTTTGGTGAAATATTTTATAGCTGTCTATTCGGTCCATTTGATTCATAATGTCTGTTAGTTCATTCTTTCTCTTTTTAGTTCTTGTCTAGATGACCTGTCAATTAATGAGAATGGGACATTGAAGTCTTCCACTATTAATGTGTGGAATTTGATGTGTGATGTAAGCTTATCAATGTTTCTTTTACAAATGTGGGTGCCCTTGTGTTTGGGGCATAGACTTTCAGAACTGAGAAATCTTGGTAGGTTTTTCCTTTGATAAGTATGAAATGTTCTTCTCTATCTCTTTTGACTAATTTTGGTTGAAAGTCTATTTTATCAGATATTAAAATGACTAACTACTTCAGCTTGCTTTTTGGGTCTGTTTGCTTGAAAAACCTTTTTCCATCCCTTTACTCTGAGATAATGTCTATCTTTATTGCTGAAGTGTGTTTCTTGTATGCAGCAGAATGATAAATTGTGTTTTCACATCTATTCTGTTAGCCTGTATCTTTTTATTGGGGAATTTAGTCCATAGATGTTGAAAGATATTAGTGACCAGTGATTGTTAATACCTGTTATTTTGATGTTGGTGATAGTGTGTGTGTGTGTGTGTGTGTGTGTGTGTGTGCGCTTCCCTTGTTTTTGCTGATATGGAGTTACTTTTTTCTTGTGTTTTCTTTGATGTAGTTGTCTTACTTCAGTTGAAGTTTTTCTTCTAGTATTTTCTATAAGGCTGGATATGTGTATAGATATTGTTTAAGTTTAGATATGTCTTGAAATATCTTGTTTTCTCCATCTATGGTGACTGAGAGTTTTGCTGTATACTGTAGACTAGGTTGGCATCTGTGGTTTGTTTAGAGGTTCCAAGATACATATCCTGGCCTTGGTAGCTTTTAGAGTCTCTAATGAGAAGTCAGCTGTAAATTTGATAGGTCTACCTTTATATGTTACTTGGCCTTTTTACCTTGCCACTTTTAATATTCTTTCTTTGTCATGTAGATTTTGTGTTTTGATTATTATGTGGCAGGAAGATTTTCTTTTTCTTTCTGGTCTAGTCTGATTGGTGTATTATAAAGTTGTTGTATGTTTACATGTATCTCTCTTTTTTAGATTGGAAATATTTTCTTCTATGATTTTGTTGAAAATATCTTCTTGGAGCTGGGACTCTTAACCTTCTTCTATTACTATTTTAAATGTTTTTTATTTATTAGTCACAGGATCTTAGTTCCAACAAAGAGATGGTTAGTATTCACTATGTATGGTCTATGTAGGAGGCTAAAGCTAGCCCAAGATTGTTAATTTATGAACCAGCAGCATTCCAACCTCTCATATTACTGTAGTTTCAGTCAATCAGTCTTTTTAGACATGGGTGCTTTCTAAGAATTCTTGTTCATATCCACAAGTTTCCTTTTGGCACAAACTTCTTTTACTCTATAATATCATCCTTGTTTACACTGATCATTTTTGTGGCTTCAGATATACCTTTTGCAGGCACTTTGGGATATTCTGCTTACCCTTAATTTTTGTTTAAATGAGTTTATTTATGTTCTTGAGGATTATAACAATCCCTCAAACCTATCTTGACAATTGAACATTACACTCTCCCTCAAACAAAGCAATAGTTTTTACCCTTCTTCCATCCTTATATTATATCCCAATGGTAGAAAGTTGGCTTTATTTACCAGTGATAAAATCATCAGGCCCTATCTGTTTTGTTTTGGCTTTGTAAACTCTGTTGTATTTTCTACTCTCTTCCCACTAATGTAATCCTACTTCAAATCTTATCACACCCACACAAAAGTATTATCCCCACAGGCTCTTGGCTGATCTCTGTTTCTAGTCTTACAGTCTAGAAATGAATTATTCTCTAATACACACTGGCTTCATGCAGCACCACTTTCTCATGTGGGGCCTCTAATAACTTCACTTTAATGCTGCTACAATCTGTTCACACTCTTAAATAGACTTGAGAGGCCTTATTGAATTGATAAAAACCCAGTCCTAACTTTATAATCACTCATCCATTCAACATCTCAGTTCTAGGCCCTTTTCTTGGTGTTTGATATAAATCAGAATGAAGATAAAAGAAAACCTTCCCTGCCTTGGTGAATTTTCCTTCCTAGAAAGGGTAATATGCATACATATTTTCTACCACAGGTATCAAGTCAGCATTTAAAATCTTAACTCTTTAGAATACTACATATTGCAGGATATTGTGTTGAGGGTGATAGACTTAGATCAACTAACTTAATATTGCACCTTCTCTATACTTTCACATTTTGCTTTTTTCATATATACATTTTCAAATTTGTTTATAATTTGTAGTAATTGCTTAGCAGTAGGCATATCTAGTACAATCATTTCTTTGTTACTGCATCATCTTCAACTTTATTCACCAAATAATTACTGATCGTTGATAAGTATGAAGCCCTGGAAATCAAGGCTCCAAAATCTTGCAAGGGAGACAGGACTCATGCCCTCTTATGACATGTAAAATGAGGAAAAGTTAATAAAACAGATGCATTGGACATGCATCTTCTATCCATGCTACTCAAAAATCATTTTTAATTTTGTTATCAGCTTTAGGATCTCATAGAAATAGTGTCAGGTTTCAGTTTCCTTGGCTACAACCAGCACTTCTCCAACTGTTAATATTTGAAATCCTTGATACACTTCTTTCCTTTCTTATCTCTACATTATCACCTCCTAGATTATTTTTTTACATCCCATATGTTTAAATGCCACTTCTAGGCCTATGAGTTCCACACCCTAAGCTCATTTCCAATAGTCTATTAGACATATTGGCTTTGATATTAGTAAAAGGATATCTCAAACTTTCTCTACCACAAATTAGGTGCCTTCCCTGATGCCCTCAGACTATTTTCTCCAAGCCACCTTCTTCATTTCTTTTAATGAGTGAAATATCTTTGCTGAGGTCTTTGAGTCTTCTCTTGTTTCCCTATCTCATACATTCATTCCAAACTGTTGGAATGCCTGACAATTTGCACTGTCACACTGTGTTCAGACTGACTAATTCTCATTATCCTATCTGCTAGATGCAAGCTCCAAATCATCCCCATTAAAGCTTTAAATAAAGCATTATCATTATCCCCAATAAAGCATTAAAGTTTTATTCTTTAATGTTGTTCTTTCTGTTTTTTTTTAAATAATCAGATTATCCATCATTCTAACATGTTATATAACTTACCTAAAGTGATTTTAACTTCCTATCTCCCCACAAGGAACTGAAGTTTTATCAGAACATTTGTATCTTACAGGTCAGTGTCAGGCATAACACATACTCTTTCATGGGTAAAGCATTATACCGATGTCTTTGAACAGTTCCCTAAATGAGCTTTCTTTGTTTTCTAGAACCCTCACAATCCTCTCAACAAGTTCCCAGAGGAATATTCCTACACTGACAATCAGGGCTAGAAAGATTCAGTAGTTCTCCCTCTCTCCTTGAATAAAAATCAACCTATCAGACACCTGAAAAGTCCCCCATCTTCTCATAAGCACCCTCTAATTAACATTATCTCTCAGCTTTTGCCCTCCCTACCACATTTCTCCAGTGTTCTGGCCTCTGTGCCCTTCCTCTAATATATCAGGTATTCTTCTGCCAAGAACTTTTGTTCTGGCCTTTTCTTCTCCTGAGCATCCTTTTCTGCAGAACTTAAAAATAAATAGCAAACCTCTTACCTCCTACAAGTCTGTCTTCAAAGTCTGCTTCACTGTATTCTGTAATTCACTGTTCTTCCTTCTCTTTCTGTAAAAAATTAGACCTTATAATATGTGAAATGAATGTATTATTGTACTTTTTGGAGGGACTTTAACCAAGTATCTGTCCTTAAGAAACTTATATTTCATCAGGATTTTTGTCTTTTATACCAGTGCCATGTACAATACAATAGGTGTGCCATAAATAATTTGTTGAGTGGATGAGCATGAATCCAACATAAATAAATACATTTTAAATTACATGTTTATTTTTAAGAAAGGGACTACTATGCAGACATGGCTCTCCTAAAACTTGCCTTGTAGATTAGACTTACCTCACAAGTGTTGAAATTAAAGGCATGTGATTCTTGTCTGGTTTAAAATTCCATGTTTTGATCAGTGCTTTGGGGAAACATAAAGCATTGAGAAAGAACATGACTATCAGACATGTTGTAAAGAAGTGTTTTTTGTTTTTTTGTTTTTTTTTTGCAAGCTAGTAAAGAAGTGTTTTAAGAATGTCTATCTTTAGAGAAGACACATAATATCAAAATATGAGTTCTAGAAATCTAAGTTGATAGGGGCAGATAGTCTATTGGTGGAAAACTTCATTTTTTTCTAAAAGCAGCAGAAGAATAAAGCTGGGCTAGAAAATAGCATGATGGTAAGAAACCAGCATGAAATTCACCAGAAGAACAGGCAAGGCACAAGACATTTACATTTCATTAAGTGATGAAGAGGAATCATAAAATCTTAAGAAGAGGAATGAACAATTCAAATTTTATTTGTAAAGCTCACTCTGACTAATTCAGGTAGAGTAGATTATAAGGTTGCAGAAAGACAACTTAAAAGACCAGAGGAGGATCTGAGTCCTTTATACACAATTATTTTAAAAGACTCTATGAACACCAAGTGAAAAGTTTGTCATGTACCACATTGTGGTTTTCAAAAGACTTTTACATTATTATTTTAATTGAGGGAACAGAGCCTGCAGAACTGTTTGATTCTGACCCTTGTTCTTTATCCTTCTAAAGAGAGCTATAATTTTGTCAGGGGACATGTTCAAATAATTAGATTGAAAGCAAATAGTAGCTTGGGCTTTTTTCTAAACCATTCTCAACAGTACTGAGGACAAACGTGGAACCTCAGTATAAAAACTTAACATTTATCTAGTTTTAAACAATGATGCTGTATAGAGAGTAAGAGTAATTCCTCAGAACAGTAGTGATAACATTGTCAATTCTAAACAAGATAAAAGTACTTGCTAGCATCTGTAGATGTATAAGGTGCAACTGGAATCAATGGTATTGATAATTTCAAACCCAAGATATCTCTATTCATTTGCCTTTCTCCTTATTTACTTCCAGTAGCAGGCATTGGCACTAAATCATCTCTCTCCAAACAAGAGTAGTATCAGTTAGCGAAGTTAGCAAAACTTTCACATTTAAGTGTCTACTAAAATGACTGTAAACAGTGAAATGTTCTCAGAGGAAATGAAGGAATTGATTACTGTGACTGATTCTGCAGCACTAAGCATTCTGGAGTGGCTGAGAATTTTCCAAAATGTCATTCAAAATGTCTATGATATGCAGGTCTTGTCCACAGGCACTCAACCTACATAGGTCAGGGAGAAGTTCTATCCCAGAACTCCCTATGTATTCCTCCTGATTTTCTGCCTTCCATAGCATAGATTATAAACTCCCCAAAGACTGTTCTGATTGAAACTGATTCCCTGAGACCTTAGGGAGTGATTGGCATTTGATACCTCAGTAGAATAAATGAATGTTAGAAGTTAATAGAAAAAGTCAAACCCACCTTCTAGAACCAGCTTCTCAACTCAATAGTCACATCTCTGAACTTCACAAAGAAGGAATTGGATTAAAGAATATTTATGAATACTATATGCCTTATATTTCTCCATAATAAAGAGTTACTCAAAATAACAAAAGAAGTCAGAAATGATTGTATATTTTAAGTGGCTTAAAACCACCAATATAAAAAAATCCCACCAATATGACCAGATACAGAAAAGAATAATTTTTTAAATTAAGTGTTACTGTTCAATATGTTTGGTACATCTTTGTTTGTATAACCTTTGATAGCTCTTTTATAGAACAACATAACATTTTATATTTTTTACATGTGAAAAAGATAATCCACTCTCAACCCTGAAAAGAATTTTTTGTAGTTCTAATAAGTAATAAAAATATAGTCAGGCTATCTTCAACTTTACTATGTATTATAAATCAGATAAGTTTTATCATGTTATTCAATTTAAGAAATGTACCAAATTTCCTTATATATGAATTAATTATAAAGTTTAAGGTCAATTCATATTTGTGAAGTACCTAATTATATTTGTTCATGTGTGTGTTTGTGTGTGTGTGTGTGTGTGTGTATGTAGTACTCAAGTATATCTAATTATGTGAGTAAAATATTGTTTTTCAACATTTGCTTAAGTCAAAAGCATACTTATTGAGTAAGTCAAAATAATTTCTTTCATTACTTTTGATGTGACCAGAAACAGAAAATAATTCTTTACTATTAATTTTTACATATTTAAATACTTTTACAATTTGTCTGAATTCTCATTCATGAGTAAATTGAGTTAAAAAATACAAGCATATGTCTTAAAACCAGAATTCCTCCAAAGAGTCATTGACCTTTTCAATGACAATATTCCTTTAGCTTTTGACAACTTTTAAGAAATTCTGAACCATTTTTCCACTCAAGTTCCTCCCTAATTCTCTGAAATTTTATTTTAAAGAAATGGAAACATGTTTCCTCATGAAATAAGATTTAAACTGCTTTACAGTATGCTGATGATCTTATTAAACTTAACATCTTTTTGTAAGGTCAAAAATATGTATAAATAATAAAGGTCAAAATTTATGCATAACCATAAAAAGAATACAAACAACTATTGGAAAGTACTCAGTAGTTCAATAGGTCTCGATAGATCACTCAAACACATAGATAAGTGTCATGTCTGAAATATGCTAAGATGTGCTGAGTGTGGTATAGACCCTCTGGACTGACACATCTATGAAGAACTAATTGTAGCCCAAAGTAGAAATAGAATGCATGAAGTCTTTGTTGGAAAAAATGATTTAAAAATTTAAGAGTATAATGAAAGCAGTCAAACCACTACAGGAACTTTTAAAGTGCTAACATCATATAAATCAAACATGACATGTGCCTATGAACCTGGACATGATTGTAATCCTTTGCTAATACCCTTTATAACAGCAACGCCATTATATAAGTTGCCATTCAACAACACACTCCAAGCCTCAAATCATATCTCAGTGAGAGGCAACTAAAGACTTCAAGTCAACTTTCTTCCTGGCAGATCCCTAAATTATTCATTAGGCATCCTAGTACTTGATGAAACAGAAGTGTTAGGAAGATGAAGTTGGAATGGAAAGGGTCAATTTCAGTTGAAATTGTGCTTGCAATACCTTCCTTACATTTGCAAATTTACTCAAGCTCATTATCATAGTAACACATTTGAAAGTTTCTATCAGAAACTTATGGAGGAATTTCTGTAAATAAGGGACACTGAGACAAAGGTTTGTAACTTTTTAATAGGTCTAAGTAGGAGACATACATGGGTCTCTGCCATGTGCCAAGAGCACACTAAACATATATTTGCACTAAAGATGGGCTTTTCATCCCACAGTTTGAAGTTACTGCTCTTTCCATATTGTCTGAAAAAATTCCAGTAAATTATGTTTGTATTTATTGTTCTTTTAGGCATAGGAGGGAAAAAAAAGGGAGAGCTACTTCAAGTCAACAAGCTTAGATAGTTTGCCATCCCATCACTGAAAGATCCTTTTACTATAGCTTATGATTTGAACCCAGGTTCCATAAGAGGTTTGGGGAGCTAAATTTAATGATCAGTTGATTCGATAGCCTGTTGTTCTTGTTTAAATGTCTTTCAGTCTGGCATGTTTCTACTAGTTCTTGGAGTTAATAAGCATGATGAAATCTTCTAGCTACTTATTTTGTCATAGGACTTTTGAATATTTGGTATTCAATCTCCAAATTGATGATAATAGTTGTGTTGATCATAAATAAGCATTGGATTGCAAAGTTCTGGTTCTGAAAAAAATATCAATCACCAATTTTACCTACAATAACTTAATCATGTTTGGTATCACTGACATCACCTGACAGATGGTTTTCTGTTTCTATACCAAAATGTCTTAAGACTGGGTAAATGATAATAAAAAGAAGTTAGTCCTCAAGGTACCACTATCTGATAAGAGCCTTCTTGGCAAAATATATCACATGTTAGAATGTGTGCTACCTAATACCACTGGGGCTCCAACCTCCTAATCCTGATTACTGCCCATAGGCTCTACCTCAATATACTACTAGCAAGTGGGTGCACATTTTAAGTTTCCAAGGGATGGACTTTTGAGAGAAATCAACAGGGGCAGAGTTGTGTCATTACTACAACTGCTTAATTGTAAAGAATCATATTCAGCTTTGTGTTTATCAAGTCATACTATACTACTCTTCTGGAGAAAGCATCAAGAACACCTTGTTCACTTGGTTACTTGGATAATTAGCAATTGATTTTTTTTTTTCAGTCTAGTAAATTGAACTCGTCCTGGAGGACTTCCAGTTTTGTCTCAGTCTCCTAAATGTCTTGTGCAAATGTCTTTCTATATAATTCTAATTTAAATGACACCTTGATTTTCTTTCACACAAACCACTTCTCAATAAGAATCTTTCCTTTGAACCCCACTAGAGAAAACAGTAAAATTCTATGCCACTTCTTTATGACACATAATTAGCTATCTGATGTATCTTATACTGCTGTGCTGAGCTAACTGCAATGGCCGTGTTGCTTTCTAAATTGCAAGTTTCTTACTCTTTCTGTCATTCATCATTACCCTTTGATACCTTATTTGTTCTGGCCAATTTAACTCATTGATTTTCATTGTAAAGGCTACAACACAGCCAGCAATTTGGGACATTTACAAGTTACACTAACATGGGTTAACTGATTTCACTGTCAGCTTTATCTTTGAGAGTGTAAGTTACAACTTCTCATTCTGACTATGACCACAAAGAAAGGAGCACTGAAAGAATTAATAAAGAATAAAAGAAGCACACAAAAATTCATACTTTGAAAATGTGCTGGCATTCTGATAAGGCATTATTCTTTTAAAGGAGTGCTTTTAGTTCTCATATTAAACCAAAATTCCACCATAATCTTTTGAACACCTATAAGCATAGTTACTTTCCCAAATGTTTATAATTAGTGATATTGGCGATGAAATTCAGTGCAAAATGAGTGCCCTGATAGTAGCTTGGCTACAACTGGCATTACCAAATAAATCATAAGCCAGGGCTTTAGAAAATGATATTATACATTTTAGTATTTGTAATTTCTTTCTCAAGATACAATTATTCTACTTAAATCTGGCATATATGCATATATTATATATAATTTTTAAACAATTTCTTAATTATATCCTCCTTACCATAGCTTTTGTTTAATACCAAAAATTCATTTGTTTTTTCCTAATTTTTGCAAATAATCTAAAGATAGTTTATCTTTAAGTTAACAATGTTGCCTTGCCTGCATGTTTATAGTAGAAAATAATATTACACAGAAATTAAAGAAACTATTAATTCTACAGGCCCTTTCTTTACAAATTTGCTTTACATATACAATGGAGTTCATCTATTCAGAAAACACAAATGTAAGTAGCTCATAATTTGAAGAGCATACCTTTGTTTTTCAAAAGTTGATATTAATTTGCACATGACAGAAGTTGTGCTGTCCCACAGCATGGTTGCCACATCCCCTTTATGACTTTGTCACACCATTTACACATAAGGTGAATACAGCCTAACTCACGCAAGTTAAAGGAATCTAGTGATCTTAAGTTTTAACAGGATGCCGAAAACCTGATTTTTTTAATCACCAGTATATCTCATTAAAGGAACTATATTGGCATTGTCAATAGTCACCAATAATAATGCAGGTATGTTCTTTAAAGGAAGTAATTTGGATGACATCTTTTCATCCCAATACCAGTTATAATACTAAGTACATGCCTGTACTTAGTAGCTAATAGCTAAGCTGCTCTATATGGATGAAACAGACTTTGGAGAAAATACTCACCTTTTATTTGAAATTCTAGGGATCAATAATGTTACAAAATTTAATTGTTTTATGTGTACTTGTGGAATTATTGCTTTTATCATCCTGGCACAGTTTTAAACATGAGACATATTGAGTAAATCGTATAAAACATGTCACAAAGCTTTCATTCTAATTGGGAATACAAAACGGAATTGTCTGCTGACATTTTAGTTTTGCATAATTAGGAAAATTATGGTTCGTGAGATTGTCTTATTCGATAATTACCCACCTAGGCATGTGTTTATTGCTTCTACTTCTATGTTCTAAATATACATAGCTGAAAAGACATAGCTCTTCTTAGAAACTTCTCAGACTGTTAAAAGAGCAATCATTACACAAAAAAAGTACAAAAATGAGTCCAAGAAAGTATTTCTATCATCAATAATGGAGGTTTACAGGTACTACAGAAAAAAATATGGAGAAATTAGGGGAGGTTTAAAAGAGGTTTGGGATAAGCCATGCAGAGTTGCCAAAGAGAGAGTAAAGGGGTCTCTTTCAATAAAGCAAATGTCTGATAGTGTAATGTGGAGTCATAAGAGAACTTGATGGGCTATGACCACAAAAGTGATAAGTCAGTAGGAAAGATACAGCCAAGCAGGTTCAAATAATGCGCTTCTATTTATAATCTGGGGTGACCTAAGGCAAATTGCTTTACTTCTTTTAATCACAGCTTCATCAGCTATAAAATGCAATATTGAATTGGCTCACAGAATGACTATGATTAAATAAAATATAGCAATTCCATTTCTATGATATTAATGTGCTACATATAGTAATTGCTCAACATATTTTGGGAAGGAAACCATTGAAGAAATTCTATCATAATGATATCTGACTTTAAGGTAAGAAAGTTTAGGAAAAAGCAATATTTAGGGAATAGTTTGAATTAAAGAAAATGAATGTTTAATGTGAAAGTAAAGATGGAGAAGAAAAGTAGCAAATACCTAAATGACAGAAGAGCAGGATGCATGGATTACTAAACTAGAAAAACAAATCTAGAGAGACTGCTCACAGTTGGCTGCCTACATTTTTAAGTTGAAGATACAAAGTACCTACTGTAGGTTTATGAAACAAATATTATGAGATCAGTCCTAGAGACATTGTTTTGAAGTACTCATAGGCCACATGTTCAGCTTTAATATATATTAAAAAACAGTAGACACTTAGATCACAATAAACGATGTTTAAAATCATTAGGTGAAATTAAAATTCAAAAGCATGGATACTATCACCTAGGGAAAAAGAAACTCAATGTTTCATGTATTTCTGAATTCTCAGTATATTTATTAAATATACTCACAGCTAATTATGTTGCACTTACTCTGCAAACCTTGTTGGGTACAATAGAAACTGGAAGCATTTCATAAGGTGGTGATCAAGTCTGAATCTCTGAGTTTTCCCAAAACTCTTTTGAGGAAATTCTAACACCCAAGGTGATTGTAATAGGAAGCAATTAGATCATGAGGACAAAGTCTTTATAAAAGGAAGTGTTCTGATACTGTCTTAGCTTTCTGATTACATGAGAACTCAGCAAGAAGTCAGCATCTATTAGTAAACAAACCCTCAGCAGACACCATGTTTGCCAGTGCCTCAGTCTTCAACCCCTAGAACTACCAGACCTAAATTTCTGCACACTAAACAACCAGGCAATTGCATTTTGTTGTAGCAGCTGAAGCAAACTAATACAGATTGGTTTCTGTATTAGTTCTGTATAGGACTCAGAGTTTCCTATACTTGGCACATCACTATCAGAAATGCCAATGTGTCTCAGTGGGATTGAAGAACATTTTGTTATTCCATATATGGGCAGAAAATAGAAAGGAACATTTGAGTTGGGTAGCTCTTATATCCTGAAGATGCTAGTATTACTATACCACATAGTAACTCATAATCCCCATGGCACTTTTCTAAATATCTTCTCCCATCCTACTGATTGACAGACATTGCAGTGCCCAAAGAAAAGTGTTCAGCATAAGATGGCCTAGATTGGTAGCCAGACCTACTCCCTAACTCGGATATGAGCTATCTACATAAATTGTATCAAGATAAAAATTTCCACTTGGGCACATACTGAAATTGGGCTAAAGAGATATTTACTGACTTTCGTTTTGATACTGAAACTTATGCAAAAGATAGCTCCTCAGGTGCCACCAAATTCTTTCCTGGTGGTGGCACCCAACAACCTTCTTTGAATTACATCTTTTCTTATAGAAAAGGAAGAATTGAAAAGAGAATTGAAAGATTCCTAGGATTATAGCCAGCAGCATTCCCTTTTCCTGGTTTAATTATGAGTTATCTGCACATGAAAGCAATCCAAGTGGTCCATTCAGATCCTCACATGTAAAATATCAGTGGATACTGCTTTCTCTTTATAAACATGAGCGATATATACAGTGAGGCATTATGACATCATTCTCCAGGTGGAATTAGTTTAAGGGAAAGCCGCAATTGCAAGTTCTATAATCAAATTGCTACTTTGGACTATGTCAATTATAGAAGCTTTTTCAGGTTCATGTCACAAATCATTAACCTCATCAAACTGAACCTGACAGAAACACAAGTCCATTTGTTTGTATTCTTAGTTCTTTTACCACCAACCCTGGGGCTGTAAATGGGAATTTACATCAATATTCAAAATTCGAAAGCACATTTTGGTCTCTATAACTAACACTTACAGGTAATTGGGGATGGCATCTAGTAAACACTTCAGTGCCTACCTGTTTTCTAGAGTAAGCAGAAAACCTAAAGTTACATATCAGATTGCTCCATCTATATCCCAAGCAGACAACAAATTCTTTAACGTTCTTAGTTGAGGTCTAGCAAAGCTTGTTGCTACTCTATTATCTTCTATTTAACTAATCTGATAAAATAACTAAAAAAAATTACAGATACCACAGTTTTACTCTGATCATATAATGAACAAACACAATTTTCAAGTTGGGATGCAAAAAAAAAGTATATTTCCAGATAGACTGATAACTTTATCTTAGAATTTTGCCATTATTTACAATATAATAAATTAATCTATAGCTAAGAGTCTACTAGCAGGTGACTGGATAAGGAACGGACATACACATAAACACAGAGAGAGAGAGAGAGAGAGAGAGAGAGAGAGAGAGAGAGAGAATACCATTTAGTTTTAAAAAGGGAAAAATCCTAACAATTGTTACACCATGGTTATTCTATAGAAGAAATTTTGATTTTGGTCTAAATTTAATTTCTCATTACCTTTCAGACAAATTTGTGGAAATAACAGTCAGAGTTAATTTTTAACATTTTTTTAATGCCACCATATATGAGCCAGTGGTCTGCTAACTGTGGGTTATGTTTGAGACGATCTCTATTCAACAAAGCAGAAACTTGATATATAAGGTTGTTAAGATAATACTTGAGACTAAATTATGATTATCAATTGTGTATTAGGAAATACCAAAGAATTCATCTAGTTTAATCTTATTAAAATTTCTTATTGTTTATTTTAAAGGTAATCAGTAGGACAGCTTTTCATAAGTTTAAATAGTGATCAAATTTGGGGAGCAGAAATAATAGAGAGTAATTTTTCCTGTGGAATCTAATAATTCCAGCTGCAAAACATGCTGCAATAGCCTGCACCAAAGGTTGTTAACATTTTGGTCAGATTTTTTTATACTTAAAAAAAAATCAATCAAGATTCTAAAATGTACTTAATTCTCCAGGTTATATTCATAGCTAAGTAACATATTCACTATTAAAACTGAAAAATATATTAAAACACAAAAATACAGAAGCATAAATTTCACTAGCTGTCAGAACTATTACATGATCATGGATCATGCAGCTCTGGAAGATTCCATTGATACACACAAAGGAGAGGAAAGGGAAGAGGAAAAACAAAATTTGAGGATGCTGATAAAGACAGTTCACAATAAAGACTCTTTGAAGACTGCTGGTGGGAAAGTTATGGCTACCCTATGACCATGGAACACTTTTAGCTCACAGAGGTTGGAGAAATATGGTAAGGGAAATCCCAAAAGACTCCTCATAAGTGACCAGCTAAAGTTGACCTTGTTACTTTTAAAAAAATATTTTTTATTTAAGACTTGAGAATTTTGTACAGGTATGCAATTAATATTGGTTATGTCCACCATTCATCCCCTGTTCCTTCCAGATTATCTCTAACCACATTCCCCTCCCAACTTCATGTCATCTGCTAAAAACAATTTTTTTTTAGTAATTCTTTGAGAATTTTATACAATGTATTTTGCTCATTAGTTACTATTCCTCAAACTCAGTCCAAGTCTATACCAACATCCATATCCTCTCCTAACTGAGTGTCATATTTTTAAGCCCATGGAGCATGGAGTACATTTTTTTTTTCTCGAATGCTTTTGGGTATGGGGCCAAACCCAAGAGGATCGTAGACATACTATTTCAATTTCTTCTTTTTAAAAACATTTATTTTTATTTTATATGTATAAGTGGTTTACTTGAATGTAAACCATATGTATGCAGTTCCTCTTAGAGAACAGAAAAAGATGTTTGATCACCTGGAGCTGAATTTGTAGGTAGTTGTTAGCTGCCACGTGAGTGCTGAGAACTGGACCTAGCCTTTTGCAAAATTGAAAAGTGCTCTTTACCCAACTCTTAATCTCACTTCTTATTTTTATAAAAGAACCCATTGAGTCCAAATTAGTAATACCTATATGTAAATAGATGAAGAGCCATCAACATTAGTTTTTATGATACTTTTAAGATAATAATGTTTAATCCTTGCAACTGGCTCAGAATTACATTTCTGAGTTCATCACCAAACTTCAGTGAATACATAGACCCTAGAAAGCTTTAATCTATTTCATTGAAGTGCTAAGGGGACAGTGCATGAAAAATCAAGTCTCTGAGAGCCCCCTCTGCACATACCAATGTTGTACTTGAATCAGGATTTTAACTGAGAAGACACTCATGCTAAACTCCTGCCCAGACCCACCACTGGAGCTTCCATTGACCAAATATAGATGAGAACCAGATATTCTAGAGGGAGAAAAGTAACAATCCTTAATCTAAAGGAGAATATAGAAACAGCATTTGGTTCAGAAAGTCAAGGCTAAGTTATTCTGAAATATGATTAGAAAGGCAAGTCCAAGAAAATCTAGACAGACCTACAATAGTCTTTCTTCCCTTTCATGTTGCATGTATCCTAGTACTCTCTCCCTACCTCCCCTAAGATCTTTTCTTCCTCTTTCATAGTTTTACACACAGAGATACACACCTTGTGTGCTTTGCACTTATTTGTGACCTGTTATATTCCCTTCCTTTTGGAATGGGGATCACTATTCTATGCTTATCCCACCATTTGGGATAATGCATATCCCACCATATATGCTGTTGTTACTTTGTTGTTGTTGGCATTGTCATCTTCTTCATTGTCATAGTCATCATCATTGTTGTGTTGAGATAGTCTCATAGCTGAGACTGAATTTCATTCCATCTAATTCTCCTGCCTCAACCTCCTGAATACTGGGATTATAAACATACAACATCATGCCTGGCTTTTCACTCATTTTTTATTTTTTTTAAACTAACAGCTGCTTTTTCAATTATACAGTACTTTGTTCTGAAAAAAACAGAGCATCTGATTTCATAAGTCTACAGCCATAGGAATATTTGCCTACAAATAAATTATACTGTACTGTGAGTCTCACTCACAGAACATTTGGAAGAGACTTTGTACTTGGGCTTTGAAGTTGTTACTGGGCTACTTGAGGTTTAAAGAGCTAATGAATATTTTTGATATGTTGTGAGAATGACTTACATTTGTGAAATAGGAGAGAATGTTATAGATTTCTCCTCCAAATTTCAGACATTTATAATTTGATCATATTAAGTAATAAAGCCTCTGGCAGTTCCTCAGAAAATTGGACATAGTATTACCTGAAGACACAACTATACCACTCCTAGGCGTATACCAAAATGATGCTCCCAACATATAACAAGGACACATGCTCCACTCTGTTCATGGCAGCCTTACTTATAATAGCCAGAAACTGGAAAGAACCCAGATGTCCTTCAACAGAGGAATGGATACAGAAAATGTGGTACATTTACACAATGGAGTACTACTCAGCTATTAAAATCAATGAATTCATGAACTAGAAAATATCCTGAGTGAGGTAACCCAATAACAAAAAAACACAAGGTATATACTCTCTGATAAGTGGATATTAGCCCAAAAGCTCAGAATACCCATGATATAATTCACAGACCACATAAAGTTCAAGAAGAAGGAAGACCAATATGTGGGTGCTTTGATCTTTCTTAGAAGGGGGAACAAAATTCCCACAGGAGGAAACAAAGTGTGGAGCAGAGACTGAAGGAAAGGCCATCCAGAGACTGACCCACCTGGAGATCCATCCCATATACAGTCACCAAACCCAGACACTATTGTGGATGCCAAGAAGTGCATGCTGACAGGAGCCTGATATGGCTATCTCCTGAGAGGCTCTGCCAGAGACTGACCTATACAGAGGCAGATGCTCACAGCCAACCATTGGACTGATCATGAGGTCCCCAATGGAGGAATTTAGAGAAAGAATTAAAGGAGCTGAAGGGGTTTGCAACCCCATAGGAAGAACAACAATATCAACCAACCAGAGCTCCCAGGGTCTAAACCATCAACCAAGGAGCACACATGGAGGGACCCATGGCTCCAGCTGCATATGTAGCAGAGGATGGACATCAATGAGAGAAGAGGCCCTTGGGCCTGAGGGTGTTTGGTGCCCCAGGGTAGGGGAATGTGTGTGTGTGTGTGTGGGAGCTTGTAGTGGGCAGGTGGGTGAGAGCACAACCTCATAGAAGTAGCAGGAGGGAGAATGAGGTAGGGGATTTCTGGGGGGGGGGGGAATCAGGAAAGGGGATAACATTTGAAATGTAAATAAAATAAATATCTTATTGTTTAAAAAAAGAAATGAAGCCTTTAGCAGACAGATAAAGCATTAGAACAGATCCTATGTTAATATGATTGAGCTTTTATAAAAGTTTCAAGTGCATGTAGGTTAGTGTCCTTCTCTGTTCCATCATAGGGAGGCATGGCAAGAATAAATAACCTCACCATCCCTGTGCCAGCACCTTGAAATGTGATTTCCAGTAAATAAGATCCTGCTTGCTTGTTTAGCTTGGGTTTTACAAATTACCCCGTCTTAGTTATTCCATTATAGTAGTGCAAAACTTATCAAATGGGTTGGTTTGAAAATATTAAAAGTGAATTTATTGGCTCAGAGGCAAGCTTAGGGTCTCATTTTCAATGACAAACATCAACAATAGCAAAACAAACACAACAATAGCTCTGATATGAACATGTCTAACCTTTACCAAACTGCCTTACTGCTTAAAATAAAATCAGCAACAAAGTATATGATTATTTCTTCAGAGCCATATATATGAAGGGTATTTTGAAATAAAAAGAGCTTCCTTTTTAAACTATATTTTCCTTCCAATTCAGAGACATACACTCAGAAAACAATGATGACTAACTAATATTCTAGAAATATGGGAATTTTACACCAAGAAAAATTCCATAGATAAAAAAGCTAACATTTCTGAGTTAGATTCCTTGATTAAAATAATGTTTTCTATTTCAATAAGTTTGTGAGTCAGGGCTACACAAAAGAAAAATAAAGTATTAGTGTTTCCCAATTATGTTCTCAGCTCTGCATTAAATGTACATATATCCGTACATGTGCCTGAAACTGTCATACTACACTGGTCCTTCTTAAACACTCACCTTTCAGTGACTCTTGCTTTGCAGACAAGAATTATGTGACAGCATGACCTTTATCAAGAAGCAAAGACACTTCTGTTTTAACAATCAGTGAATTCTAAATCAGAGGCACACATTTTGATTAGATGGCTGTCATTTCCAAATGCTCCATTTGACAGTTCTGTGGAGTTGGGTGACAAATAATCATCCGTATGCTACAATTTCACACTGAAGATTTTCTGGTAACTACCCAGGAAAAGTATTGCTATAAAACCCAGTCCCCAAGATGGATAACCAGAGGTCTGTCCCTGGGATCCACCCAGTAGAAGGAGGATAAGGACTCCCTCAAGTTGTCCTCTGACTTCTATGGCATATAAGCATACTCATAAATATGTAATAACATAAATATAATAAGATACTTTTTAAAATAAAAATATTAAATTCAAAATACAACACAACTGCTCTATTGCTAGGAAGATCTCTAAATCCTTTCTTTCTCTACCTCAGCATATGGTATTTTCAAGTATGTAATCATTCAACCCAGAAAACTGTTATTTTGGTTTACTTCATCTGCATTCTGTATCTACCAACAGTGTATCAATATATCCTAGCATTTCACCAATTAAATAGTTTTTAATTTCATATACTTCCCTCTTTTGTCCATTGATCCCACCCAAAGCAAGCCACCAACATTTCAGGACTAAACAGAAGAAGAAAAGAAGAGAAGGAGGAGAGATAAGGGAATGAGAGACAGTGCCAACATCATTTCAAATCTTCAGCTTTGCCAGACCACATATCAACCACCTTAACATAATGGCAGTATATTTTCAGACATTTAAAAAGAAACACACTAACAACAAAAACACAAATAAAATCTCCACTGAAAAATACTATGTACTTATTACCATTGGAATGGTAAAAAAAAATTTTTAATAAATCTACCACTTACATTGAAAGTTCCAAGAAAATAATAAAGCTTAATGATGTTGTTTCTTATGACCTCTTACAAAATTTATGTTTTAGGAGAAAACAGTAGCTAGCTAGATAGTTCTAGTTCATTGTGGGATAGCTACAACAGCCACTCAGCAATTCTGTTGATGTTATTGTTTTTGTTTTCACCAAAATAACAATGAAGTGTGTTTATGCTCAATGAGATTCTGCTAGTGGCCAAAGTTGTTGGTGTAACCACTGGTTAATTTCTCTTTATCCAGTAAAACAAACAAACAAAACCACAAACTTCTAATGTGTGCTCAGGTAGGAAACCCTAATTAAACTTATAAGACCACACACAAAAAGTTAACATCAAAGTAGGAGGAACCCTGTTGAGGAAAAGGGTCTCAGTTGAAGTGAAAGAGGCATAAAAGAGTGGAATGGGGAGTGAAAACATTAAGACTCATTATATAATGTATGAAGCGGGTAGAAAATTGAAAGGTCATTTTGTTTTAATTAACAAAGAAATAAATCCCAGGTATGTCAGGACAATATGCCATCTTTGTATGGATTGGAACACATTTTGATTTTCTAATATTCAAGTAAGCACTCCTGTGTACTCAGTGATCTTTTTGTTTACTGCTTTGACTTAACAAAGATTGAACTCATACCACAGTACTGTACCAAGTGATAATGCTAAACATAAAAGGCTTAGTTCCTACTCTGAAGACTCTCACATATACCCTTCCTTCCTATTTAAAAGCAACAAATATTTATCCAAACAAATGATCTTAAACAAAGACCTCAACATAAAAACTAATACTCTAAATCTAATAGAAGAGAAAAATGGAGATAGCCTTGAACACATTGGTACAGGAGACAACTTCCTGAACAGAACACCAAAAGCTCAGGTACTAAAATCAACAATTATAAGTGGGACTCCCTGAAACTGAAAACTTTCTATAAGTCAAAGGACGGACACTGTCAATAGGACAAAACAATAGCCTACAGAATGGGAAAAGATCTTCACCAACCCTACATCCAAAAGTAGGCTAATATCCAAAATAGAGAAAGATCTCAAAAAAATTAGATACCAATAAATCAAATAACCCAATTAAAAATGGGGTACAGAACTAAACAGAATTCTCAACAGCAAAATCTCTAATAGCAGAGAAACACTGCATAGTATTGGTACAGAGACAGGTAATTAGATTAATGGAACAAAATTGAAGACCCAGAAATGAACCTAAGCACCTATGGTCACTTGATCTTTGACAAAGAAGCTAAAACCATCCAGTGGGGAAAAAAAGAGTACTTTCAACAAATGGTGCTGGTTCAACTGGCAGTCTGCATGTAGAAGAATGCAAATTGATCCATTTTTATTTTCTTATACAAAGCTCAAATCCAAGTGGATCAAGGACCTTCACATAAAACCAGATACACTGAATCTAATAGAAGAGAAAGTGGGGAAGATCTTCAAATATTTGGGCACAGGGGACAACTTCCTAAACAGAACACCAATGGCTTATGCTCTAAGATCAACAATCAACAAATGGGAGCTCATAAAATTGAAAAGCTTCTGTAAGGCCAAGGGCACTGTCAAGAAGACAAAGCAGCAAACCACAGATTGGGAAATGATCTTTCCTAACCCTATATTCAATCGAGGGCTAATATCCAAAATATACAAAGAACTCAAGATGATAGACTCCAGAGAACCAAATAACCATGTTAAAAAATGGGGCACAGAGCTAAACAGAGAATTCTCAACTGAGGAATCTCACAAGGCTGAGAAGCACTTTAAGAATGTTCAACATCATTAGTCATCAGGGAAATGAAAATCAAAATGACCCTGAGATTCGACCTCACACCAGTCAGAATTGCTAAGAAAAAGAACTCAGGTAACAGCAGATGCTGACAAGGATGTAGAAAAAGAGGAACATTTCTCCATTGCTGGTGGGGTTGCAAGCTGGTACAACTACTCTGGAAATCAGTCTGGCGGTTCCTCGGAAAATTGGATATAGTATTACCTGAGGACCCAGCTATACCACTTCTGGGCATATACCCAGAAGATGCTCCAACATCTAATAAGGACACATGTTCCACTATGTTCATAGCAGCCATATTTATAATAACCAGAAGCTGGAAACAACCAAGATATCCCTCCACAGAGGAATGGATACAGAAAATGTGGTACATTTACACAATGGAATACTACTCAGCCATTAAAAACAATGACTTCATGAAATTCTTAGGCAAATGGATGGAACTAGAAAATATCATCCTGAGTGAGATAACACAGTCACAAAAGAACACACACGTACTCACTGATAAGTGGATATTAGGAAAAAAGCTTGGAATATCCACGGTACAACTCACAGATGATATGAAGGTCAAGAAAAAGGAAGAGCAAAGTGTGGGTGCCTCGGTCCTTCTTAGAAAGGCAAACAAAATTATCACAGGAGAATGAGTGTGGGAGGGACTTGAGAGGACAAAAGCAGGGAGAAAGGAAAAAGGGAGACAAGGTTAGGTGTGGGAGGAGACAGGCAAGATGCGCAAAGAATCAGGAAGTTAACAGAGGTGTCTAGCAATGGGGGATGGAGAACTGGGCATAGCCACCAGAAAGTCCCAGATGCCAGAAAAGCAAGAGGCTCCTAAGACTCAATGGAGATAACATTAGCCAAAATACCCAGCAAAGGAGAAAGAGATCCTGTAGAGACCATATTCAAAGGTTAGGCATGGCCCTCGATTGAGGGATTGTGCCACCCACCCTTCACAAAATTTTAACCCAGAATTGCTCTTGTCTAAAGAAAATACGGGGATAAAGAGTTGAGCAGAGACTGATGGAAAAGCCATCCAGAGACTGCCCCACCTGGGGATCCATCCCATATGCAGCCATCAAGCCTGGACACTTACTGATACCATGAAGTGCTTGCTGACAGGAGCCTGATATGGATGTCTCCTGAGAGGCTCTGTCAGAGTCTTACCAATACAGATATGGATGCTTGCAGACAACCATCGGACTGAGCACAGGAATCCCAATGGAGGAGTTAGGGGAAGGACTGAAGTAGGGGTTTGAACCCCATAGGAAGAATAACAATATAAACCAACCAGACCCCCCACCCGAGCTCCCAGGGACTAAACCACCAACCAAAGAATATGCCTGGAGGGACCCATGGCTCCAGCTGCATATGTAGCAGAGGATTGCCTTACCTGGCATCAATGGGAGGGGAAGTCTTGGGTTCTGTGAAGGCTTAACGCCCCAGTGTAGGAGAATGCTAGGGTGGTAGGGCAGGAGTGGGTGCATTGGTAGGGGAGCACCCTTGAGGAGGCAGTGGTAGGAGGGATGGAATGGGAGATTTTCGGAGGGGAAACTGGGGAGGCAGATAACATTTGAAATGTAAATAAACAAAATAACCAATAAAATAAAAAATAAAAAAATTTAAGTAATCTTTCACAATCCTTAAAAATCAAAAGAAAAGAAAAGAAAAAGGAAATCTCCAGCATCCATTGTCATCAGGGAAATGCACATCAAATGACCCTGAGATTCTACCTTACACCCATCAGAATGGCTAAGATTAAAAACTCAAGAAAGAACATATACTGGCAAAGATGTGAAGCAAGGGGGAACATTCCTGCATTGTTGGTGGGATTGCAAACTTATACAACCACTTTGGAAATCAATTTGGTAGTTTCTCAGAAAATTGGGAATAGTTCTACCTCAAGAACCATCTATCCCACTCCTGGGCATATACCCAAAAAATACTCCACCATCCCACAAGAACACTTGTTCAACTATGTTCATAGAAGCTTTATTCATATAGCCAGAAACTGGAAGAAAAAAAAATCCTAGATGTTCCTCTACTGAAGAATGGATTAAAAAATGTGGTTAAATCTACACATTTGGAATACTACTCAGCTATTAAAATACGAGGACACCATGATGTTTGCAGGCAAACATCAATGGATGGGCCCAAAGGTGGTACTTGAATCTAACTCAGAAAGGGAAATAAAATAAACACAAGAAGTAGATAGAGGGAACTGGATGAGAAGGGGTGGGGAGGGGAACAGAGGAGGAGGAATCAGGTATTGAAAGAGCAGGGGTAGGGGTAGAAATTGCTGGGAGAGAGAATGGAAATCAGTTGTGGAAGAGCATATGTGAGACAAGCTGAAGACTTGGGAGAGCTGATACTCCTGAGAGGATATGGGGATGACCCCAGCTGAGACTTTTAGGAGTGGAGGATAAGGAGCCTGAAGTGGCCACCTCCTGTAGCCAGGCAGGACTTGCATTGGAGTCCTAAACCTTCGGCCCATACCTTCAGCCCAAAATTTGTCCTGCCTACAAGATGTATTAAGGATAAAGATGGAGAAGAGATTGAGGCAATGGCTAAACAATGACTGGCCCAACTTGAAGCCCACCTTTGGGAGAGAGCCACCCCCTGACACTATTAAAGATACTCTGCTATGCTTGCACACAGGAGACTAGCACTGCCATCTGAGAGGCTTTATCAAACAGCTGATGGAAACAGATGCAGAGACCCAGAGCCAAAGATTAGGCAGAGCTCAGAGAGTCTTGTGGAAGAGTAGGGAGAAGGATTGAGGGAACCAAAGGAGTCAAGAACACCACAAAAAAGACCTACAAAGTCAACTAGCTTGGGCCAATGTTTACTCACAGAGACTATACTACCAACCAAAGCGCATACATGGACCAAACCTGTCCCCTATGGATTTATAGCAGATGTGAAGCTTTATCTTCACGTGGGTCCCCCAACGAACTGGAATGGGGACTGTCTCTTACTGGGACTCAGTTGATTGCCTCTGGATCCCTTTCTTCTAGCTGGGGTGTCTTGTTTGGCCTCTGTGGGAGTGAATAAGCTTAGTCCTGAGGAGACTTGATGTGTCAGAGTAGGTTGGTACCCAGGGCATGGGCATCCCCTTCTCTAAGGAGCAATGGAAGGGGGACTGGGAGAAGGAGGTTGGGAGGTAAGATTGAGAGGAGAGGAGGAAAGGGGACTGCAAATAGAATGTAAAATGAATAAATAAACTAATTTTTAAAACTGAAAATAGGTCTAAAACGTGAAGTCCTAAGGTCTGTGCTTTACTGTGATTCTTTTTTTCTATGGTCTTAGGTGGTTTACTTCTTGCTTCTAGGCCTCTGCTCTTAAAGAGGAGACCAATGAAAGGAAAAAAATCAAAGTAAACAGTGATCCTGATTTTAATTTATTAAGTAAAAACCCTCTTTTGACAAATTGCAAGTTTACTTCTCAAAAACAGATAAACAACAATAAAATTCTCAAGAGATAAGCCAAATGTATTTCTCTTGATATTCAACTTTGAGTGAAAAATATGAGTATCAAGTTAATTTTGGATTTTACTGTGAATTTACATACAGGCCACCTAAAGCCTAGGCATGGTAGCACACACCTACCATCCCTGCACTCTGTAGGTAGAAGACAACTGATGGGTCAGAAGTTCAAGGTCATCCATAACTATGTACAAAGTTCCAGGCCAGCATGGAGTACATGAGACTCTGCCCATCTCCCTACAAAACTAATAGCCCACCTACACATATTCTAGAATAAATATCTAAGTGGATTTCATTCTTATCTAATATGATCAGTTCCCAAGGCATAGAATGATGTAATGGGGTGATGGCATGGCAATGACATCTCACAACTACATTCTGTTTTTATTCAAACTATTAACAATACCCTTATCACATCAAGCTTTAAAACTAAGCCAAGGGGAGAAGATGGCTGCTACTAAAACATAGCTCAACAAAAAGCAGATGGAAAAGAGACAAAACGCAGATCATGACAGCACATTCTTTTTAAGGGCACAATTATGAAGGCATCTGTTTGGGAAGCACAGGCTTTCCTTCCATGTATCTTTGTCTTACCTAATGGATGTAGAGAACAGAAGCACTTTTAATTGTGGGTATAACAAGACTATAATATATTCCTTATATGCAGCTGCTAATGATGTCATGAACAGGGCTGATTAATAGTATCTTACCCCAGAGGGTAATTCTACGGTCAGAAAAAGTCATCCTGCAATGACTTGCTGCTCTAGCTCCAAGGCGGAAGGGCAACATCACCATGTCCCAGGCCTCAGGAGAATGGGGAAAGTTGGTGCACAGAGCACGATTTTTCTTGGGCCCTGGCATATTTCTGCTAGTGGCAGAGTGATTTTCCTGGCATGAATCAGAAAGCTTGTGAGTCATCTGTATAAGAAATGAGACAACTTTATTTCATTCAGCTTCTGCTCACTTCATTATAGAAAGGGAAAGTAAGGAAAATTTCTGTTTTCTGTCAGGTTTTCCCCAAATGATCAGTCACTGATGGCTCACATGTCCTCAGCAGAACCGTATGAGATGATGAAACCACAGCTTGTATTGCCAGCAACCTAGGCAGAGACACAGTTGCCAAGCACACTGGCTCCTGCAATGATTTACCACTTCCAAATGTTACATCTGACAACAAATCTAAGATGTGCTGCCTTCTCAGCTAGAAACTTCCACAGTTAGCTCTTCCATGGCTGCTGCCTGGCTTTGGTCTCTGCAGGAAGGTCTGGCTTTCAGAAGCTCTATTCACCTATGCTAAATCTCAGAACTTGCAAACTTCACTCCAGGGTGCCTAAATCTTTCCTGTTCCTCTAAAAGACCTAGCCAGTCAAAGAAAAATGTCTGATTGAATGAATTGTTTGAGTTAGCTGGCAGCTCAATTCAGCTAGGAAGATACAGAGAAGAGCAAACTAGAGAAAAACAGAGAAAAGGGAGGAACATTTGTTGACTGAATAAGACTTGGGTCTTCTTGTAGCATATAGCATGCAACACAAGGAAAATGTCTGCAAGTTAATACCTTAACGCACAGGAGGATATAGTGTGTCACACTGTAACAAAACTGTAACCAAGGCACAAGTTTCATACTGAGAGGTAATTTAAACTGTAATCTTGAGAGTTTAGAGATATAAATATAAACTTTAGAATTAGAAAGGAACTTGGCATAGTCTACTCCTTTCATTTATGTTGTGGAGAAATAAATAGAGCAATCGCTTCACAGCACGAGGGCAGTCTTGTTAGAATCATTTCAAACAGTAGGTATTCATTCATAAGGCAGCCCATTCTTTGCCAGCCAGTTCTGGTGGTTGAAAAGGGTTCTCAGAGACATTTGATTCTTTGAACCTTCCATGTACTGATTATTATTTAGGATACTTAATGGACCTAACTGAATCCTCAACTAGGACAGATGCTCCCTAGGCTTCACCGCAGTCTACTTTTATTCATGATAGTTCAATCTGTCTGCTTTGACTGGGAAGTATATATCTCACAGAAATTCAGAGCTCCATCTTGTTCAGTCTATTACTTGTTTTTCCTCATCAGGGTGACAAAAGACCTGACATACAATTCACAGAAGGAGAGACTTAGTGTGAGTCATGGTTTCAGAAGTTTCATTCTATAGTCCTTGGCTCTTTTAATTTGGGGCCCATGGTAAGACAGAACCTCATGGTGTTGACAGTGTATAAAGAAGGAAGCTGTTCACTTCATGGTGGGCAGAAACAGAGACACAAAAAGGGGCCCACGCAAAATATAGACACAGTGACTAACACTATGCGACTTGCTTTTTTCGGGTAGGCTCCACCTCCTAAAGTCTGAACGGCTTTCCAACCCATATCACCGTCTGTGAAACAAGAGTTCAAACTATTAGTATGTATGGTACATTTCATATTCAAGCCTTAACATTTAATATGTTAGCCCTTCTCCTGGACTTACATCCCTGATTAGAGAGTGGGTCTGTAATGTTTGTTTTCTTTTCCAGTCCCTATTGTGCTTGAGACTGTCCTCCTGAGACTGCTGCTTCTACCAAGGAGTTGGCAACTTTTAGTCTTCTCTCCAATGTCACAATATCGGTTACACATCCCAATTTAATTCTGCATACCTGCACTACTTTAAAGCCTCTATGTCACCAGGCAGTGGTGGCGCACACCTTTAATCCCAGCACTTGGGAGGCAGAGACAGGCAGATTTCTGAGTTCAAGGCCAGCCTAGTCTACAGAATGAGTTCCAGGACAGCCAGGGCTATACAGAGAAAGCCTGTCTCAAAACAAAACAAAACAAAACAAACAAACAAAACAAAAACAAAAACAAAAAACAATAAATAAATAAATAAAGCCTCTATGCCACTTCCTTCTGATTCTCTTTGTAGAAATGAGTTGGAGACAAAAAATAAATACTTTATCTGAGTGAATGGGTAAACTATTAATAAACAAAGATTTAAAACCCAAGCAAGGAAACAAACTGATAAAGCCTAAACTCAGGCAAGAGAACAGATGATGGATCCAAAAATATGAGTAGCTAGAAACTGTAGAATGAAATGACTGAATGGTATGTAGAAGAAGGAAAGGATTATAAAATTACAAGTCAAAGATTCACCATTCACCAAGATAGATGGTACATAAGGAGTCTGGTAGAAAGTAATGATTATTTTTTCAATATGATTGATCTGAGGTGCCTCTGAGACTTCTGAATTGAAATATTTGTTAGGCCATTAGACATATGGGTCTAGAATTTAGTGGGATTGATAATTAAATTTCAGAAACATCAAATTGGAAGGAAAACTGTATGTCAGGATTTTCTTTAATCATAGGTGTTGTGTTTAGAGTAAAAGATGGAGCCTTTTCGAATTAAAAGTCTGAGCAAACAAAGAAACAGTCTCTGAAAAGAACCTGAACTAAGCAGCAGAAGACAGGAAATTTAAAAAAAAAAAATGATGATGATAGAAGATAGTTTCAAGAAGAAAAAACTGTGAGACTGGCAAGATTGCTCAATGGGTTAGAGTCTACATCACTAAGCCTGATGACCTGAGATCTATTCCCAAGACCCATGTGGTAGAAGCAGAGACCCGACTCACCATTGTTCTCTGATTTCTGTACAGATACCATAGCACTCATGTGTCTACACACACATGAATGCACGCATGTGAGCATGCATGCACATACACACAAGCAAAGAAGTAAATAAAGGAAAATATTTTTTAAGGAAGACAAGTACTTAGCAATAACAAATATGTATCAGAGTATTCACTGTCATAAGAAACTTAAAGGTTTAATATTTCTGTCAATATAATGGCAACATCACTGTGGAACAGTCTCTGAAAACTAGCAAATTTCCTTTATCTTTTTGCTGAATTTGGAGACAATCTAAATTTTAATATCACTTATAGTTAGTTATTGCTGTGTGATTAAGCTCAGCTCATGTGGGCTAAACTGGTGAGGGTAATGAATGATTAAAGGACTCTGTATCCAATCAATACAGCTGCTGATTTTACAATCTTGAGGGAAAAGGACAGTCAGAAAGCCAGAACTATATCACTAGGAGGAAGTAAAGTGACAGTACTCAAGTTTTACTGAGTGCCTACTATGTGCTAATCCCAGAAATGGTCATGCAGTAGTTTCTATCTTCTTACAGCTTACTGTAGTCTGTATTCTTCACAAGAAATGATTGAACCTCAATCCAAATCTCAGGCTACTGTCCTGAGATTTCTGTTATTTCTGTCTTTGTATAATATTACTGTTATTTCTGTCTTTGTAAAAATATTTAATTTTCAGCTACATTCTCTTCAGAAACTCACTGAGAACCAGGCAATGAGTAAAACTGAGCTTAGTAATTACAGATGTCCATCAGTGCACCTCATGCCATAAGAAAATGAAAAGTTTGGTCCTTTTGTTAATATACTGGCCAATGATCTCAATGACAGATGGTGAGCAAACTTTTTTTCATCTTCTTTCTCAAATCATAGACATACTAAGTCAAGTTTCAGGGAGAATTAGTTGTTAATATATAATAATTATTAGTTACATCTTTACTAACCAGAACTCTTCACTGTTAACAAAGTGCTCCTTTAGATGTGAAAGAAAAGTGGTCACTGGCATAATTCTAGCTTTCTTTTTTTTATTTGTTATTTTACTTATTTACATTTCAAATTTTATCCCCCTTCTTAGTTTCCCCTCCACAAACCCCCTATCCTACCTCCTTCCCCTGTTACTATGAAGGAGCTCACCCACCCATTCACCCACTCCTGCCTTGCCACCCTAGCATTCCCCTACTCTGGGGCATCAAGCCTGCACAGGACCAAGAGCCGCCCCTCCCATTGATGACAGATAATGCAGTCCTCTATAACATAAGCCATGGGTCCTTTTATGTGTATTTATTCTTTGGTTGGTGGCTTAGTTCATGGATGCTATGGAGTGGGGTTCTGGTTGGTAATTCGAGCTTTCTATAAATGACCTTCAGAAACCCATGTAGAGACATGCATTTGTATAATATGCATACTTGTGTACATGTGAGTTTTCTTTTTAAAAGTTCCTATTTCAGTTGAAAGAGGATGGGCTCAGAAGTATTTTTCAAGATCTTAGCAGACATTGTCCACTATAAATGTGTTTCTACAAACTAAGGCAATAGGCCATTTTATAGTAACCATAAATGCATTTATAGACTGTTTTAAAAGAAAATATATCAGGGATGTTGCAATCATCAGACTGTCCTTAAAATTAATTTTAATGTTTTTATGTTTCTCTATTTAAAAGGCAAACCTACAAACAAAAGTATCATAACATTAAAATCCCAGGACACCATGAGTATTAATTCTCTGAGATGGGGCATACAGTTTCATAGTAGATTACAGGCAATAGAGAGCTTACATAAAGATTTTTATACCTATATATGCATACTTATATGGGTATGGGCACTATATTCTTTACATTTACATCTGCCAAATTGCTCTACAATATTCTCATCCAGATTAAATAAGTGAATTTTCTTTATTCCCTAAGGAAAAATTCAAGAAAAATAAGTCAATAAGTGTTCCTTTGACAAAACAAATTTGTCCCCAAATTACAGAGTTACTATTTTATCCAAAGAAGCCTGGAATGCAGTGCTGCTATTTCTTGGATGCTGACTTGGTCCCTATATGTTTATGGCTTGCATGGTGATCTGCAAAAGACTGTCTCTCCTTGGGCCAGCCACAACAAGTCTTACAATCTGCACATAAACCTCCCAGTTCAAGCATAAGGATAATTCTTGACATAAATCCATCTACTTATCTTCCTAGGGGAAGACAGGCATAAAGATTTCCCATTAAATTATAAAAAAATGATTAATAAAAAATGTACTTTCCCTCATTGGGAATTATGGCTTGAAGTTATCTAATGAGCTCTATTTTGAAATAATTACACAAAAGGGTGATGTGAAAGCAAACAGATACAGGATATTAACTTAAGATTTAAGATGAAACAAGTACAAGATAGTCCCAAGTTCTGGAAAATGCACCAAGAGGCAAAATGAGAAAGAATATCAAAGCATGTTTTCTAACAGAAAGTTGCTTTAGTTTATCAAAATATCTTCAAGGAATGAACTGTCATATTTCAGATTCTATGCTGTCCTATTACCTAATCTGGACCAGTCTAGACATTAATTATTGTGCCTTTTTCACCTTCCTGCTCCCCAAGAAGCCCAGTCCAGTTCAATAGAGCCTCATCATTACCCAAGAAGCCTGTATCTGTCATATTTCTCCAGTGATGGCCACTGTTCTTCATACTTCAATTCTCCCTGTGGGTAATTGATGAATGTAGGTAAATGATGTAAAATTCCAGCTCTAAAAGACTGCAGAATCGTTCTCTAAACTTAAGTGGTTTATTGAACCATTGCTATTAATGATCAGGAAAAGAAAGCAGCAGGTCCCACGGTGAGTGCTGTGAACTCCCAGCAGCAGAGTTGTTCCTAGACAGGTCTCAGTATTTTTCATAAACTGTGGGGGATGAAAACAATGCATACTATATTGGCTACAGAAAAGAAAAAAGAACAATACAAGGTATAGGTAGCTTTAGGTGCAGTCCTTAAGCAGGGATAATTGTTCCTTTTGGACTACATGAGATTAACGGTGAAAAGTTTATATGTATGAAGAATTCAGTGACCCTCATTATCAGCTGAGATGGGAGTTACAGTTTCAACATAAGGACTTTCTGTTACTTTTTCTCAACTATTAACTGACTTCCTTCCCTTATTTTCTTTCTACCTTCTGGATTTTTTCTGGATTAGGAAATCAAGGATGACCATTCACAGACATCCTTCAACACTGAAGGATGCTGAAGAGCAATTACATGGGACTACCTCTGGAGTAGGGTTCACACTTAGGTTAAGTACCCTTTATTCATGGGTGGTTACTATGGAAATAATTGAATCCCCAGTTTTCAATACTAGGTTAGGGCAGTGATTGTTGAGTCTTAAAGGGGGGTTGGTTTGTATAACACAGTCTCCATATCAGGAGAGAAACAGAGAAGAGGAGACAGTTGTTTGGGTTTTTGTTTCTTTGTTTTGTGTTTTTAGTTTTTCCATCTATCATTTATCTTTATGGTAAAGCTAAGGTCTAAAATTTTACAATGTTCATGTGTTAACTTGTGTTAGAAGTTAACATTGCCAGGCAAAGAGAATAAAGGAGAAGGCAGGGAGCAGGTAAACAACAGAGAACTGAAAGGGGAGACAATCTTGAGTTAGCTCAATTGATAACAGTTTGGGTCTGGCCATTCTAAGTAGCAGCAGGAAGTTCAGAAGCCTTACATTTAATCACATTTATAAACCTCTATGTTTTGCTGTGAGCTCATTTGATACTGAAGGAAATAGGAGGAACAAATCATACCTTCAGATGGTACATTAGGACTTATGGGTTAGGAAGGCAGATGGTGTGAACAGAGGGCATCAGACATAAACTAACAGTTTAAAAAACAAAACCTAGAACAAGACAGGAATACTTGAGACTCCATTTCAAGGAGTCAAAGATAGATGAAGGAGGAGGAGCAGAATGAGGGAGAGGAGTGGTAAGGGGAGGAGAAAGAAGAAGAAGAAAAAGAAGAGGAGAAGGAGGAGAAAGAGAAGGAGGAAGAGGAAGAAGAAGAGGAAGAGAAAGAAGAAGAGGAGGAGGAAGAAGAAGAGGAGGAAGAGGAAGAAGAAGAAGAAGAAGAGGAGGAGGAGGAGGAGGAAGAGGAAGAGGAAGAGGAAGAGGAAGAGGAAGAAGAAGAAAGAAGAAGAAGAAGAAGAAGAAGAAGAAGAAGAAGAAGAAGAAGAA
>JADRCH010000323.1:644800-739119 GCA_019843965.1 Rhynchomys soricoides | reverse complement strand
AAAGAAAGAAAGAAAGAAAGAAAGAAAGAAAGAAAGAAAGAAAGAAAGAAAGAAAAAAGAATAGATTGATGATGATGTGCTGGGCCCCATTCTGGCCCTGGTTTGGGCCTTGAGGACAAACTTGAGCCTGGCTCCAGTTTCTGCAGCTTTGTAGGAGAGCCTAAGCCTGGCTCAAGTTTTGAGATCTGTCTCAGTCACTTCTGTATCTGGGTGACTCAGCGAGACCTGTTTGGCCCTGCCTCTGCCCACCCCCAACCCCCTGCCGTTTCTGATGTGAAGCTTTGCCATTGGCCCTGTCAATTACCCTCACCCTTCCCTGCCTCTCCTCTTATGTCATCTCTTCCCATACCTCAGTGCCCACCTCCTTGCCTTCTCTGTATAAGCAAGTGCCTAGTTTAATAAAGTGAGTTCCTGCTTCAACAAGACTCCTGGCCTGGTGTGTTTCTTTTTTCTTTTTCTTTTTCTTTTCTTTTTTTTTGTTTGTTTGTTTGTTTGTTTGTTTGTTTCCTAGAGACAGGGTTTCTCTGTGTAGCCCTGGCTGTCCTGGAACTCTGTAGACCAGGCTGGCCTCAGACTCAGGAATCCGCCTGCCTCTGCCTCCCAAGTGCTGGGATTAAAGGTGTGCGCCTTTCTTTTGGGCGGTCAACACTTGCCATCCTGCACAACCCCGGACAGACCTGGATGGACCAGGTTGTTTCCTCTCGCCTGGATCTGCTGGCAAGGGAGCTGACAATGATGATGATGCTCGTGATCATGATCTTGATAATCAGGATTATCATAATCATGATTATGACAATGGTATAGGACTACTTGAACTGTCATTCTAATTTAGCAATGTCATGGACACTCTCATTTTTATGGGAAGAAATCATAAATTTAAATGATAGAAATGGTTCAGATATCATTATTCATAAAGGTAATCAGTTGTTTCACTTACTGTAGGTAAATTACAAAGAGGTTTCTTTAGAATTGTAATTAGAAAACAGATGTTTAAACAAATAAATATACTTAGTGTAAAGAATTTTAAGTTGCTATAAAATCATCAATAACTTATTTACAACTATTTAAAAACTAAGCATTACTAGAATACATTTCTCAAACACCCAGAAAATTGATAATATCAGACAAAATTCCTTATATCTTTTATGTTTTCCAAACTCCATAGATATTTATGAATAGGAATATGATTCAGTGCAGAGAGATAGATCCATTACTATACATCTATAAAATTTGAAACTTGCTAAAGAAATGTGGAAACATTGAATTAATCACAAATTTAGGCAAAAGTTTGAATGCTAAAGTACCAACTATCCAGAGAAAAATTATTCATGGCCCCTCCTGTTACAAAATGTGCTATTCTGAATATTCTTCATGTGCATATATCTTTGCGTTTTCTGGGTAGCGTGGCATCCTTCACATAAAGTCACTGTTAGCACAACAGCTTTTCTGCTGTGCCCTGTATGCACATGCAAGTAGCTTTGTGCAAATTTTATTCTCATAATGTTATTTACTTTTTCCATTTCCTCCCTAAGTTTTGGTCTTTCTTTTCTTATTCTTTAATATGAAATTTTTAGCATTTATAATTCACTGAAACAATTCACTGAAAATTTTTATAATTTTTACTTTTTTTTATATGTGAGAACATTTTTGTCTGTGTGTGTGGTGCCCATGGAAATTAGAAGGGGCATTGGATCCTCAGGAACTGGAGTTAGGGATAGCAATGATCCATCATGTCATTGCTGGGGGCCAAACCCAAGTCTTCTGCAAGATCAACAACTTCTCTTCACCACTGAGCCATCTCTCTAGTCCAACCTGACAAAGTTTTTTTTTTCATATTTTATTTACATTTCAAATGTTTCCACCTTTCCAGATCTCCCCTTTCCCTCCACCCTCCCTCTGCCACTATGGGGGTATTCTCCCACTCACCCACTCTCACCTTCCCTCATAGGCATTCTCCTATATTGGGGCATCTAATACCCTCAGGCCCAAGGGCCTCTCCTCCCCCTGATGGATAACAAGACCCTCCTCTGCTGCATTTGTGGCCAGCACCATAGGTCCCTCCATGTGTATTCTTTGGTTGGTGGATCAGTCTCCAGGAGTATCGGGGGAGTCAGGACAGTTGCCACTGTTGCTGCCTCTGGGGATGCAATCAACCTCAGCTCCTTCAGTCCTTTCTCCAAGTCCTCCATCTGGAACCTCACACTCAACCCTACAGTTGCTGTGAAGTGACTCTTGGGTATTTCATAACACTCAGCCCTACAGTTGCTGCGAAGTGACTCTTGGGTATTTCATAACACTCAGCCCTACAGTTGCTGCGAAGTGACTCTTGGGTATTTCATACTTTTGGGCTAATAACCACTTAACAGTGAATACATACCATGTTCATTCTTTTGTGACTGTGTTACCTCACTCAGGATGATATTTTCAAGATCCTTCTATTTGTCTGCGAATTTCATGAAGTCATTGTTTTTAATAGCTGAGTAGTATTCCATTGCGTAAATATACCACATTTTCTGTATCCATTCCTCTGTGGAGGGACATCTGGGTTGTTTCCAACTTCTGGCTATTATAAATAAGACTGCTATGAACATAATAGAACATGTGTCTTTATTACATGTTGGAGCATCTTCTGGGTATATGCCCAGGAGTGGAATAGCTGGGTCCTCAGGTAGTATTATGTTCATTTTTCTGTGGGTCCGCCAAACTGATTTCCAGAGAGGTTGTATCAATGTGCATTCCCACCAGCAATGGAGGAGAGTTCCTCTTTCTCCACATCCTCGCCAACATGTGCTGTCACCTGAGCTTTTGATCTTAGCCATTCTGACTGGTGTGAGGTGAAATCTCAGGGTTGTTTTGATTTGCATTTCCCTGATGACTAAGGATGTTGAACATTTCTTTAGTTGCTTCTCAGCCATTCGAGTTTCCTCAGTTGAGAATTCTCTGTTTAGCTCTCTTCCCCATTTTTTGATAGGGTTATTTGGATCTCTGGAGTCTAGCTTCTTGAGTTCTTTGTATACATTGGATATTAGCCCTCTATCAGATGTAGGATTGGTAAAGATCTTTTCCCAATGTGTAGGTTGCCGTTTTGTCCTATTTAAAGTGTCCTTTGCCTTACAGAAGCTTTGTAATTTTATGAGGTCGCATCTGTCGATTCATGATCTTAGAGCACAAGCCACTGGTGTTCTGTTCAAGAACACTGACAAAGTTTTAAACTAAGCAAAATCACTAGCCATTTTAGAATTGAGCTTAACTGAGTATGAAAAAAAAAAGATTGTCCTATGTATCAAAATCCTATTATTGTTCAGAAGTGTGGGCTCTGTTTAGTTTTTTTCTCATGGATACTTATAAATCTAGTTTTCTGTTTTTAGAGTTCTAATGCAACTTATTTATATATGAGTTTCATTTCATTATTCTGTCTGTTTCATCATCTTATTCTATCTGTTTCATTGGAAAACCATGTTTTTTCAGTTACAGAAAATTATGTGTTTCAATTGCTTCCAACATTCCTTATGCATTTTATAGTTAGTGCATATTCAGTACAAAGTGATAGGCATCATGATGATATTTTTGTTCAGTTGTATCATGGATTTAGTCAATGCTCAAACCCCATTGTTCTCTACTATCCCCATCCCTCCTCTTGTTAGTCCCCCCTTTCTTCTTCCTAGAGAGCCTCCATTCTAATTTATGTTATATCTGTATTTGGTATTCTAAGTGCTTCTTTAATCTAGATTTTTACATGTCTGTCAGAGTTCTATTCCTGTGACAAGACACCATGACCACAACAACTCTTATAAATGAAAGCATTTAATTTGGGCTTGCTTACAGTTTCAGAGGTCAGATAAAAAAAGAGATTGTCCCCTAGGTATGCTTTTGCATTTCTTTAATCAAGGGGTAACTGAGTATTTTTACACAGTTTTGTTATATTTTCTTTTCTGTAAGTGATCTATTAAAATCCTTAGTTCACTTACTTTGTGGTTGATTTTCATGGTTTTCTAAAAGGAAATCCAATATCCTCAATCTTAACAGCTTGATATAGGTAAAAGTATATTAATGTACCTACCTCTCCTATTTGATTTATATAATCTACTAGATTTTAATGAACGTACATCCCTCCACAACTGTTACAATTACTAGATAAACTCTTGGTCTGTTTACAGAACCTAGGAACCAGTTGGTAGAGAAGAAAACGGTGGGTGAGATGAGAATATTATTAACAAGTGCCAGCTGATCAGAAGAGAGCAAATCCTAAGAGCCTTGCACAAAAGGCTCTTTGCTGACAACTACAAACAAAACGCTTATATAGGGCATTTGAGGGAATATATTTTGTCCACAGACAGATGGTCATGAGACTATGATTAGTCCACTTCTCTGACATAAAATCTCATCTTATTTGAAGGTCACACATGTTTTGGTTGTACGAATGTAAAAAAGATAACTAATTAGTAATTATTGTGACCAGTGTTCCTCCTGTTCCTTTCTTGATAGAATACCTAATTCTAGCAGTTAACTTCTTAGTCATTTAGATATGACTTTTCTTTAAGATTTAAAATGCTCAAAAATGGTAAAGAAAACAAAAAGATATTCTAAATGACAGTTTGCAAATGACAAGCTAACATATTAGGCAGACTCATTAATACACTCAAAATGATGAATAGTTCCATCACTCCTAATAAGTTTGATTTCTACAAATGTTTTCCCAACTTTTATTCTAAACTATTGTCCCTTTTCCTTGAAAATATTTTGGTATGTTAATTATTTACTTGAGATTTTCTTAGTGTACATTTTCATGCTCTGCTCCAAAATTATTTATACATTCACCCACATGTTTTTTTAGAATTTGATTTAACTTTCATACATTTAAATTATTTAGTTTTCTTTCCTTTTGGCAACAGGCCCAAGTCTTTACAGTCATTTAAGAAAAACTACCTAATTCACTCAAACTGAAATAGATTTACTCTTCTGAGGTTCCTATACGAGAAGTTGCAAAGAATATCATTTCTCTTAGCAACTTTTAGGACCACATGATTTTAGCTTTAATTTTAGGTCTATATTTGGAAATTTTTTTCTAGTGTCCTCATTCAAAACAGTGATATTATATATCATTTTATCCATTGCTCAATTAGCACCAGTTTTATTTTTTAATTGACATAAAGACACAGGCAAAAATAAGGAATTAAAGTTCACCAGTGTTCATAAGGGAGGAACGAAGCAGTGACATGAGAAAGCATGACATTCAGTTTCTACATTGTAACTTAAAGATATTTTTGAAATAGCTTCTTTTAAGCACAAATTTCTTTTTGGTGTTCTTTCTATCCTCTATCTATCTATCTATCTATCTATCTATTTCCCTTTCAATTGCTTAAGATGAAACTCAGAACATCACACATTAACTCAGCAAATACAAGGGATATTGAGTAGTTTCCCTAGTCCTAAATTACTTTGAAATCATGAGTATTACCTACTCTGATATATACAGCTGGCTATTTAAGTGTGTCTCATTTAACTAAAACATACTGGTGTTAAACAGGAGTAGATATAATCCTATTAATCTTATTATAGTCATATTCAATTCCATTTTAGCTTAGTAAATGTGTTGGCCAACATAAACTGCTTCATATATCCAGCCAGATCTGTGAAGTTTTATATTAACTGGTTTGATGTCAACTTGACACAAGCAAGAGTAAACAGAAAGAGAGGAGTCTCAATTGAGAAAATGCCTCCATAAGATCCAGTTGTAGAACATTTTCTTAATTAGTGACCGATGATAGAGGGCCCAGCCCATTATGGGTGATGCCATCCTGGGACCATGGTCCTAGGTTCTGTAAGAAAACAGGCTGAGGAAGCCATATGAAGCAAGCCAGAAAGCAGCACTCCTCCATGGCCTTTGCATCAGTTCCTGCCTCCAGGTTCCTGTTCTCTTTGAGTTCCTGTCCTTTGGTGATGAACAGTGATGTGGAAGTGTAAGCTGAATAAACCCTTTCCCCACAAGTTGCTCTTTGGTCATGGTGTTCCATTGTAGGATTAGAAACTCTAAGACAGTTTTGATCCCTTTTTCTTCACTTGAGAAAGCAAAGTGGTCAGGTCATGGGGAGGCACATTATGTAGGGCTAGTGAGATGCTATAACTTAGATAAGGGAAACCTCCATATACTACATCAGTGTAGTCTACCTACTAACCTTGTGGACAGAAATATTTTTTCTTTCTATTTAGACTAGAAAATGAGAGAGGGGGGAAATAAACTGAAAATAGCTGTTATGACTAGATAAGAAATGAAATAAAATACAAAAAAGTAGGAGGACCAATTTTAAGACAATAAAAAAGAGGTGGAATTTAGAAATATCAAGAAGAAACAGTGGTAAAAACAAATGAGATATAAAGGGGGGAAAGTGGTATAGGTATATATACAAAAGGAAACAAGTGGCAATTAAAGACCCAGAAGGCAAGAAGGGTGTGTGTGTGTGTGTGTGCGTATTGTCTGAGAGAGGAGAGAAAAGATAGAAGGGGAAAAGAACACTGTTTCAAATATCCAAGTATCAGTTCAGGTCATACCTATGTTGTTGGGTATTTTTCAAGTCTCTGCTCATAAATAAATATAAAGAAAAATGGTAAAATTCATAAAGCAAACACCCATAAGTAATAACTGCTTGTAACATTATTACATACTCCTCCTGAAGTATCTTCTTGATTACACCAAATAAATACTAGTTTCTTTTAGTCATGCTTAACCATGAAAAAATAACTTTATATTGAAAAGAATTTTTTTGCTCATTATAGCATTTGAGCACCACAAAACAAGTTCTCTATTTAAAAATATTTCAAAATTTTCATATTAATCTAAAAAGATCTTACTGTTTGCCAGGTTCATACAATGAATTTTATACAATGAATTTTTCTCATCTTCACCACAGTTCCCTCTCTTAACTGACTTTCTCTTGTTGTAATTCCTCTCAGAAAGTCCTCTCTATTTCCAGGTTTTCCTTTGTTATGTGGCCCACTGCGTTTAATTGGTATTTCTCATTATTTGCAAGTTTTATCCAGAAAGAGAGAGAAAGGATAGGAAAATGTTTTCTTGTTTTGTTTTTAAAGTTATTTTAAAAGAATTTATTTATTTTTATGTTATGTATATAGGTGTTTCACCTGCATGTATATATGTGCATCAAGTGGGTGTCTGTTGACTAAAGAGTCCAGAAGAGCCCATCAGATCCCTTGCAACCCAATCACAAATGGTTGTAAGTACCACTTGCATTCTGGGAATCTAACCCTGATCCTCTGGAAGTGCTCTTAACCACTAAACCAGCCCCAAAATTCTTTTGTTTAATTATATGAAAATAGATGTTGAAATGATTCATTGAAAATAGGAACATTTTTATTACATTTTTGGTAAAAGACTTGTTCTGACTCCAGCAAGCTTTTTTGTGGAAACGGAAATAAAAAAGTTCATGTCCCTGTTCCCGAAATACTGAGTGGGTGTGCTTCCTTAACAAATCAAGTAGCAATGAGCAAAAATGGGCTGGAAACTAAAATCACTGAAAATAAGCCCTGCTTTCTCAATCATGTCATAGGAAAACTCAGAAATATGTTCTTTTCAAGGAGGGATAGTGAATCTGTCCTCTAATTTGGGGTAGCTTGTGGATAGAGGGATATTTTGCCACATCATTTGTCTTATTGAGTTTTAAACCATATGGTCCTGGCTTTGTTTCACAGACTACATCACTGGTGAGCACAGTATGTCCCATTCAGACTTCATGCAGCAGCTCACTTTTATTTCAGAATATAGTCATCACATTAAATCATAACTTAAGGGAACTTTTTAAAAGCCAAGCAGAAATACCACTCCGAGCTAAGATTACAGAAATGAAAAACACTCTTCAGCTCTTTTAAAATGAATTAAAATGATAGTATCAAGAATAGAATCAACATTTGTGCATTAATGTATTTTTATCTTCCCTGGAGTGTTGGATTTGAATGTTTCCTATTCTGGATTCTGGCATCTGAATTATTTCCTCTCCCACACACACCATCTTGCTTTTATGTACCACTTAATTAAAAGGGAGATTACATGAACACCTAATGATGTCCTTCTGTCTGCAAGCTCCTTTGCTACCAACCCCAGGAAGATGCATATGTCCTGACAGCACCTGGTTCTGAATCTCTACCATTTGTCTGCCACAGTGTGGGCATGGATAGTTGGAATTAAGTCCTATTTTCCACCTATTTTCTAACACTTTTAAAGAAATAAACCTACAGATAAAGTTCATCATAGCATGATAATTATAATTTCACATTCACAAAAATTATCTGCTTTTCAAAGCCCCAAATTCATACCTTATACTCTAGCAAAAATCCTTTGCTTATCCAAATCTTTGTTGGGCTCTTGAAACTTCTAGTCCCACCTTTGTACTTCTTTATAAAATCTACTTTTGCAAGAACATGGCTAATGCAGTTCAACAGGAACCTGCCTTCTCTTCAGATATATTGCCTTGTAGAGGAATTTTGATCCAGAAACATAGCTGCTCTGGCAAGGATTCACATCTTTTAGGTCAATGTGTTTGATACAGCTAGACTACAGACATGCTTTAGTACACACCTTTAATTCCAAACAATGTAGGTAAGGTTAATTTGTAGGAGGAAGCAGCCATGTTTAAAAGTGACATCTAATTGAGGGGCCAAAGTGATGAATCAGAGAAAAAATTGACAAAATGAGCCAGAGATATGACATGCCCAACTTTCAGGGGAACAAACTAGGGGAAAAAAGGCTACATAAGAGAGCAGCACAAGAGAGAGAGAGAGAGAGAGAGAGAGAGAGAGAGAGAGAGAGAGAAGGCAGTATTACTGGGATAGTTTTACAGAGACAGGTTGATGAGAGAACAAGCTAGACACAGGTGAATATAGAACAAGCCAGAGAATGAAAAGGAACAAGATTAGGATGACTGCCAGAGTTAGTTGGAAGCCAAACAGAGAAAGTCAGCCAAGAGAAGACAATTTGAATCAGTCAGTTTCAAGAGTAATTTAAGCCAGAACAGCTGAGTTGAACCAGCCAGTCAGAGTTCTAGAAAGGGTGAGCTTATTCAGCAGCAAGTCTCCAAGACAACAATTACATAAAGCCAATAAAAGTTACTTTTACATTGCCAACAATAGCAGATTCAATATTAATCTTCTACCATTCCCCAGTAATATGTGATCACCTTGCTGTCTTCAGAAAGAATCTTATTCAATTGGTTTAGTCATAACCTCAACCTCACTCCATACCTAATGTTTCTTCTTGGTCATTTCTCACACAAAAATTTCTGCTCTTTGCTTCGATGTAATTTCCCACTTGCCATTCTAATATTCAAAGCTGAATGCAAACCTATGGCAATTTTTCTGAATAAATTCGTTTTCTTTATACCTTTAAAATATGGCATCAAATAATCTTAACAAGTTTAAAGTTTGTTTTTAATAGCATCAGAGACAGTGCACAGAAACACAATGAGTACTCTAGAAGGTTCAAAATTAGCTAATAGTGATCCCAAGTCAGAGAATTTAAGCTTGGAAATGGAAGTGACCTCATAGGTTTTAAAAACTAGATTTCAAAATAAAGTACACGGGTAAAACAATTAGAAGGTGAAATAATTCAAATCCAAGACTTCTGATCCTTAATCCCATATTCTTTTCCATCTACTATATATCTTTTCGTGAAATCATCTAGAAGAAAATCCATTTAAAATGTGAGCCACTGTCACCCATTGATTTTATTTGAAATTATGTTAGTATGCTAGAGTTAGAATTTTAATGTTTCATTAAATTATAATTGTACTATTGCATAGTACCAAGATGATAAGAGTTTTTAGAGTGGGTTTGTCTTAAATGTAGTGAAATTGTTCTCAGATCTCATGCTTAGTATTTGTGATTACATAAAATCAACAAGGAAAAATGGTATAGAAAAAAGAAGTAGAAGAAAGAAAAAACAGAACGTCACAGAGAGTTGTCCATCAAAATCACAAACTGTAGAAGTTCAGTTCTCATCCCAGTTCTGTGGCTGGCTTAAGTTACATGTGTTAGTGTAAGCTTATTATTCACCATCCCTAAACCTCAGTTTCCTCATATGTGATTTGTATTAAAATTAATTGTTATTCGAGTACAAAATGAGACATTATATTCAATATTTGGTATTATAGCTAAAATATAATATACTCAGGGAGCACCAGCAAAGCCTAATGTCTCCATTGATAATTTGCTTTCAAGTAGGCACTGGGAGCAAGGTACACAATACCTTTCTCAATGTTTATGTAAAAAAAAAAAATCTATATTTTTGAGAGACAGCCAGAAGAGATTTACAGGAAGACACCAAGAGTTGTCCATTCTGAGTTCATCAGCTTCAAGTGAATTAGTCAATTTTTCTCTTGGCTCAGTGGAGAAGAGCCTTAGAAACAAGCATTTTCTTTGCACTGCATCTGGAAGCAGATTGAGCTGTATTCCACAGATTGACAGAAGTCATAGTGAGCAAATGCTCCTTTTGCTTAAGCTTACTTACTGACTCATTCCTGAGAAGTGGTACTTGTATTAAAATTTTATATATATGAAACATACATAGAAAACCACACATATGGGATAAGCATATGTCCTCATATACTCACATGTGCACACACAAAGTGTGAACCTTTCTTAATGACATGCAGAATATCTACCTAACCCTTAAAAAAAAGAAAGCAGAAGCCTTCTTAATTCTTTAGAATTCACTTTCAGATTTGGGAAGATTTACTTTCCAAATTATGTTTTGCTCTAGCAAATATTAGCTTTGCCCAGGAACACAATGACTAACAGTACAATAAAATCATGCTGGGCTGCAGGAAAAAAAATTCACTTGACTATTTAAGGCTGGCTATAAACTCTAAGACAGCAAGACACTCTTGTATCTATATCTCATGAAGCACACTGACAGGCACATTACACGTTATTAGTTGATGTTGGTTTCATACATTGATGAAGACATGTAAATTACCACAGGAAAATCAGTATGTAATAATTCTTAAAAAAAGAAATGTTATTTCTATTACTCTGAGTTAAGGTTAAAATATTTTCTTCTTTCATTGGTAAAACTAATGATTTTGGAGCTGGCAAGGTGGCTTGATGGATGAAAGCACTTGCAAGTGTGAGACCTTGATCCAAATACCTAGAACTTAAATACTCTAGAACTTTCCATGATTTCATTATTCCTATATGGAATTGGAAGAACTGTGTACATCTCCCTTTGATATCCATTTCTCAGATTCACTTGAAAGGTACTGATGGGAGGTCAAATGGCAGAAAGATAGTAAAGCAAGGGCCTGTCCTTTGGAGTTTGTATAGATGGCTTCTTACCTCTCTTGAAGGATACTGCTCCTAGTTGATGGTCCTCTACTCAACTGTCTTCTCTGTGATTTTAGTTTTCATCCCTTCATATATATAAATGGCTATAACCTGTCCTCACCTATGTAAATAGAACCTTACTAACTCTCCTCTAATTACCAGTTGGAGCATACAATCTGTGTCTTTTTAGGGGTCCAGAGAGAACATTTTCAGTGTCTCAACTACAAAATGAGAGGACACTAGATGAACTCATTAATATGTTTCATCTCAAAAATCTCACATACCCAAAATTCTACTAAAATTTATAACACCTTGAAACTACCAAAATATCTGTGAGTCGTGATCCTTTCCAGAATGTAGAAAACACCATGAGTATTTCATACAGGGACGGGCTGAAAATTGGAGATTAGACCCTTAACACACATATTGAAGAAGTTGGGGAAATGAAGGCATGGAAGAACTTTAGGCAGGATTCAAGAAATAAGGAAGCTCAAAAAGTCCAGGATAATGTCATGCAGAATCTCAACCATGTGCAGCACTAAAATGAATTATTTGAAGATACCCTGAAGACACCCCTAACACATATGCTTTCTGCAATCTGTGTGCTTGACTGCACTTGTACAGAGCAGTAATGGCTACTAATTTTTACTCATTTCAAATTTCTTTTCCTCTTCAAATCTAATGTCTTATTCTTTGACAATATTTATTGAAGTATGCAGTCCAAGAAGCCAGTGGGTACATGAAGAAACAAAAGCACTTATGGGAAGGAAAATAGTGTGCAGTTTCTAACAACATTGTACAACAAATTAAATTATGTATTCTGAATTTCAGATCCTGTTTAGACCATTCCATTACTAATATGACAAGAGTTCTCTTCTCATTGCATTTATGGGTAAACCCTACTGTTTCCCCTGTATTATTCTTTCCATAGCTATATATTCTCATCATTTTGCCACAACACACACTTAAGAACCATTCTATGAAATATAAAATTGAGATAAATTGCTGAATTTTATAGTATGTTGTAATATCCAAATATTACTCACATACTTGATAAACATTCAATTAAACACTTCTTAGAATTCGAGTTTGAAATCCTTTCCCCATTTTACAGGTATAGCTTCATGTTGTCTAAACACTAGCTTTATAAGTAAATATAAAGCCAATTAGGTCCTCTCTTCCTCAAGGGTGTGGAAGGAATACAGTGATATGTGGTATAAACTCTATTCAGTAACTTATCCCATCATTTACTCATATTGCTCTCATATTCCTGCATAACACACTGACATTCATGTTATATTGGTCTGACATTAAACTCATGCTTCTGGCCTTTGCCTTTAACAGCTTCTACACACTGACTACAACCTTATTCTGTCTCTTCTCCATTCTACTTCAATGATGCTGGCACACTTCTCAGTGATAAAGTTTTTTCACCTTGCATCCCTTTTACTTATGGCTATATTCTTATCCTAAAATATCAGCCTACCATCTCTGCTTACTGCACAAATATGTCTCTTTCATCTTAGAAACCTATCACTTCTACCTTACCCATATGGAACATCTTTGGGGATTATTGCTACATTTCCGGCATAGACCCTTAAGAACATTGGGACTTTCATTGCAGTGCTTATTTGTTCCACCTTATGCTATTCTCTTCTTCAATTTATTTTTCAATATTTTGAGAATTTTGTATAAGAGCACCATATACTATATGGTTCCCATCCTCTCCTCCCTCCAGTACCTTCTGTGTTTCCCTTATTCCTCAAATGCATGATCATTTATTATTTAATTATTATTGCCTGTGTGTGTGTGTGTGTGTGTGTGTGTGTGTGTGTGTGATTAAATACAATCTGCCAATTTCATTTAGTGTTTAATTTAGTGTTTCATGTGTTTAGGACTGACCTCTTGAAATTGAAATTTAACATGCTATCAGAGAGCTTATCCCTTAAGAAAAGTGGTTTTTATTTTCTGGGCAACTATCAATATTCTGTACTTCCATCTAGGGCTGGGACTTTATAAGGTTTCCCTCATCTTTGCTGGCATATTGATTGGCAGTATTATTTTTCAGGTCTTGTTTGAGCTTTTTTCCTGGATGTGCCTTTCCTGTCATATATAGAAAATACTACCTTACAGCATACATCCTCCCTTTCAGGCTCTTAACAATCTTTCTGCATTCTTTTCTTCCATATTCCCTGAGCCTAAGTTGTAGGGTGTGTTGTAGATCTATCATTTGGGGCTATACACACCATGGTCAGTTGTTCTCTGCATTTTGACCAGTTCTAGATTTCTGTAATGCTACATTATATTAGACATTACTTGAGAGAATAAAAATGCCCTGCCTTGTGCAGACTTTTATCTGCAACAAAACAGTCCGTGGTAAAGAGTATATCAAGGCCATTTGACATGAACTCAATGATATACAACTAGCAAACAAAGACATACTGGGTTCCATATTCATGACATTTTCTAATCATTTTCTCTAAAATTCATCAGTTTAAATTAAACAAGATAACCCACTTTCTTGGTATACTCACTCCTTATTTAAAGTTATGACTACAGGAATACCATTGCATTCAATTCTACAGTAATTATTATTTTATTGAAAATTACAGTGGTTAAGAATTTTTGTGTGTGTGACTACAACACAAGGATGGTATCTGTTAATGGCAAGAGAAATCAGCCACCCATTTACTTGTTGCTGTAGATTAGGTGCAGATGAAAGCATCATGTCCAGGCAGTGGTGCCTCTAATTTAATTCTTCAAATGTTATACAGCATTCCAGGTGTACTGCTTTTCTGAGACAGCCAAGAGGTTATGAATCAAATCTGCTAATCTAGTTCTTTGCATGTACAAGCACGTTTTCGGCTGCAGAGTGAGAATCAGTACAAATGAATCTATTGATCCTTTTCAAAATTCGACTACAAACCAATTTAGAATCAGATTTATTAGATGTCAAGTGGAGGAATCCTGACAATATCAATGACATAACAAGGTCACTGACAAGGATTAGGAAGAAATTATGAGACATTTTTCTCTTTAAATTGTGCTTGAATCACAATAATTTGGCTGTCCATAAAAGTACAAGTAACGTTAATATATAAGTCTCTGAATGGGCTCTAAATTCTTTCCATATCACACAATCTGACAGGTATATTATAAAAGAATCCCAATGAGGCTGTTCTTCCCACTTTTTTGTTTAGAGGTGCTCCTCACAGTCTCAGCTATAACATGTCCCAGTAATTTCTCTACCTTTTTTAAACAAAGCATCATGTTAAACATTTCTTCTTAGAAAACATAAGAGCTAGAAGAAAACAAAATTTTCGTACATTGTTATTTGTAAAACCAATTCCTTAAGTTGTACAAACAAAGTTGGTTGTTTATCTGATGCAATTAAAGGCAAAAAAAAACAATGCTCTGAACTGGCCTTCCTTTGTTGTGGATGTTAATTCTGTGGTCAGCTTTGTATAGAGAAACAGATGAGTTTTAATTATTTGTATCTTAATCATTTCAACATCAAATGCATTGTCCTCCCTTTACATTTACTAGATAAATATCAGAACAAGAAATTAGTGATGTTATCACTGCTGGCTTACCTCAAGTTGGTATATCAAAGATTTCCACAATATGCACATTCAAAACAGTGTTTACCACACACACACAATAGGACTGATGCACATAGGAACTGACAGAAACTGTGGCAGCACACAGAAGTCCTGCACAGGTTCAGGCCACACAGGGTTCCAGATCTGAGAGGGGGAAGTTCCCATCACTAACCAAGATGCCATCTGCAATTGATACCCTCTTGCAAAGGAAAAATTAGTATTTTACAAAAAGTCTCACTGTATACATTAATCATACTTCAAGGCAGGCCCCACACTCAGGAGTAGTTGTCTAATGCAAAATAAAATCAATGATATTTTTGTAGACTTTTTGTCTCATATTTTTTGTTTGTGTATTTTTGCCTTATTTGCCTTTTGCATCTATATTTTGTTTTCCATTTTTGGTCAGTGTGTGTGTGTGTGTTTGTGTGTGTGTGTGTGCATGTGTATGGATGTGTGTGTGATGTGTGTACTGTTTTGTTATTTTTTTCTTTAGTCATATTTGTATTTATTTTTTAAAGAGAAAGAGAGAAAGATATGGTATAGAGTGGGATGTGTGGGAATGTGGAGAGGATCTGGGAGAACCTTGGCAAGGGGAAAATGTGATAAGAATATATTTATGAAAAATTTAATTAAAAATAAAGACAGATAAAAATGAATAAATGCATCAAATAGGTAAAGATCTACATCCAATTACTATTTGAACATCTTTGCTTTTATTAAAAATCAGCTCTAAATATATCAGCTGTTCTAGATACACTAAGCATATATCTTTTTATCAACTTACCATATACAATAAAAATCCTTTGGGGCTTAGATGTAGTTCACTTGGAAGAGTGTCTACCTTGAATTCAAGGAGCTTGTGTCGGTAAAGCCAGTACCACAGAAACATGTGTTTTTTAATGTGTGGCTGTAGTCCCAGCACTCAGGTGTCAGCTAAAGCATCAGATGTTTAAGGTAATATTCTTTCAGCAACCTGATGAGTTCAAGGCTACAAAAGACCCTGTTCTATAGAAAAAAAAATAGCCACTTAATCCTGTCTGTATTCCAGTTTCCTCCTTTCCCTTTTCAACAGCCTCTCTTGGCAAAGAACAGCATGTGCTAACTACTGCATTTCCTTCTATCTCTTTTATTCCTTTCTGCCCTTTCTCAACAGTGCTATGATGGTAACAGCCTTTTATTTGGGAAAATGCAAAAGACAGTGGCAGGTATAGTGTGTGAATATCCCTATTATGTGAATGTCATTTGAGTCTAGCTTTTGATTAGGCTGTACTTTGACTTCTATGCCTGAGCTCACAGCCCCAACTCTCCAAATCAGGTCTGTTATTCTTTCACAGCTATTCACCTAGTGATCACCAATATACTGTAAGGAGACTGGATTGTGAGATGGTGTCAGGAATTTTCTTAAAGGAAGATACTGTGCTTCCACCAAATGAAATACGGACATGATATCTGGAGGCTTATTATGCAGGTTTATTATGGTACTTGAACTATAGGTTGAGAATGGGCAATGAAAAAATAAGCAGTATCTTTATAAGAATGATGCTGTGCTACCAACCCTATTTTAATTATCATTTGTTCTTTGATTTGAAATATTATGGAGAGCTTCTTCCTGGCCTGGGTAAGACTGCATCTTATAACTAACTAATCCCTAGAGATACAAGCAAGTTGCCTGGTAGTCTTCCTTGCATATACAAACCAATTAATCCTAACACCAGCCAAAACCCATCCCTTCTACTTTCTTTAATTTTTACATACCCAGAAAATAATTCTACAGATAATTGATCCAAGGCCACACTGTTAGGATTTAGAAGCAGAGTACCTTGGTGAGTTGGAGCCAAGGATGCTTTGGGAGAGATAACACCCAGGCAACAGATCTCATACAAAAGATTTATTTGGGAGAGGGGAGCAAAAGGCCCTCTAAGAGTGGGGACATAAGAGAGAGATAGAGGCAGAGAGACAAGAAGAGACCAACAGAGATTGATTGGCGTAGAGAATTCCTTTAAAGGATACTCATGTCACTTAAGGAAAATATGAATCTCATAGAGACAGTAGAAATGTGTCACATTTGGCTGCTGTAGTTAATAATGTGGCTTTTGGAGTTGAATTTCCTAGGGTAGGCTTGGGGAGCTCCTGAATTCTAACACACACAGCTATGGATAACCCTCATACCTGAAGACTCCTGCACATTGTGAAAGTGTGTCAGTCTTACGCCAACTTTACCTTTCTTATAGAAAGTCCATGATAGACTGGAATCATTCCCACTTCTATCTTCTCAACAAGCCTAGTGCTTCCTTGCACATCCTTGAAGGACTCTATGAGAACTGTAACCATAAACATTCACTTCAATGTCTTTAACCTCTTCCTGACATCATTGAGCCACTTCAGTATTTTAAGACCTGGGCACTCAACAGTCTTGGATTCTAACTCAGCTTTATTCATATAAGGAAAATATAAACTCTCAGCTTGTTGAAATCATTGGTGTTTCAGCCTTCTGCTTTAAACAAATACTGTAATGCATACATTTCTCTAGCATGGCTCTATAAATATAATAAATACAGAATGGTCAAATCAGACTCAACAGGCTGAGCCCACAAACATGCTCTTTATCTTATTATTTTTCTAATAATGTTACATAATAGTTATAATGTTTAACACGGATTGTCAGCATGACAGGGTCTAGAATCACCTACATGACAAACTACTGGATACTTTGTGAGAAACTTTCTCGATTGGATTACTGAAGGTAGTAAGATCCATTCTAAGGGATAACTGAAAAGGACTGTTCTATGAGCTACAGCTCTGAGCTGAAAAAAAAAATGGAAAGAATGAGCTGAACACTTGCATTTATCTTGGACATGCAACAGGATCATCTGCTTCAGACCCCTGCTAGGACTCCCCTCCCACACAGTAAGCTGTACCCTCAAACCAGAAACTAAAATAAAACCTTTATTCCTGAAGCTGTTCTTTTCAGGTATTTTGTCACAGAAAAGGTCATGTCAGAATAATTGATACTGTGAACTAAACCAAAAATCCGGGAATCAGTCTAGGATCCTTTCCACCTTCCTGTTCCATATACAGGACTCTTTCATATTATTTCTGAAATATTTCTCAGTGGTATCTGCCTCTTCTCTGAGAGAGTAGCTACCTCTGCTTTGCATTTCCTTTTTGTACTAAGTCATAATACTCAGGATAAAATACAAATTGCCCGTTGTGTCCTGAAGACTTTTGCTTTACAAGCACACCTTTGTAATCTATTTTCTGTCCTCTGGACTTCGTATCATCCTTCTGCTGTTTGGAGTTATTGATGTCGGTCTTTTTAGAGCAGCTGTTCACTCCAGCTTGGAGCATTAACCCTTTCCCCTAGGAATTTCATAAGACTGACTCCTCCTTCTTTAAGTCTGAATAAATGTCAATTCCTCAGAAAGGCTTTCTCTGGACAACCTATCTAAATCAGCTCAGCACACACAATGATCTGCATACACTACAACTCTCTGCCATACTCTTGAATGTCTTTTCTGTATAGCAATAGTCACATATGGAAATTACTTATTTGCATTTTTAAGTTGTTTCCTATCCATCTTTCTCATAAAATGCCAGCCATGTCTAAGATGGACTTAATCTGTCTCTAATATTTCAAGTCTGCTTTTGCTAAACTTGTATGAGATTCTCAAAATGTTGCTGGATAAATCAATGAATGTTCTTTGTTTCTATCGCGCGCGCACACACACACACACACACACACACACACACACACACAGAGTTTGTATTTCTCACTAATACTTGAATTATCTAGATAGAATCTAACTGTTGAAGGAACATATGCACTGCAGAGTGTTCTCCTTTATACTGTGGGTTAGGCACAGATCAGACCCAAACACAATTTTCTAACACAAACGTATCCTGTATTAATCAAGAAAAAGATACAAGGTGGCTGAATCTGAATAGGACAGAAAAAGCAGGAAATACCTTTGCAGATGTAATTTTAAGAGGAAAAAAACAGGAGGTCTGTGTTAGAATGAGCTAGGATGTATTTTTAAGTTCTGATTGGGCATGTTAATTGAGATAGCCAAATGAGGAATTTTAAGCTGATTTTGATGTTTTGGTGGTTAGATCTGGTGATCAGCCTCAGCAATGAATCAAGCATAAGAAAGGAAATAGACCTTGGTATCTAGCTTTAGGAATGTGGAAGTGTCTACCTAAGTAAGGGACACTAATAGTTTAACAAGAAAAAGAAAAGGGATAGGACAAGATCTGCAAGTGCCATGTCTGCCATACATGGGCTTATTAGAGACTTAAAACTATGAAACAAAACAATATAAACATTCTTCAATAATCTACCAAGTCTTTCCAAATTAAGTGTGCTGGGACACAGATCAAAATGTACAAAACATAGATTTCCTTACCCATCTAGAGATTGTGATTTAGTACATTTAGTTTCAAGTCTGGGAAAAGAAATTAAATTATTCCCCCATCAACAACAAATTTTATAGCCCATCAATACACCACTTTATGAAATCTGTGCTAGTTTTAGCTGTGTGTGCCAATACAGAACTGTATGATTGGGTAATAAATAATTCTTAAGTCTCGGGCTTTCTTCATTTCTTTTAATTCTTTGCCTTCTTTTTTTTTTTTTTAAATTGGTTTGACAAAGATACTTCAAAAGACTTGTCTTCAGGTTCAAAAATTCTTTCTTCTGCATGACAGAACTTATATGAGATTCTCCAGTTGAGACTCAACTGTGTTTTAAATTTTATTTATTGAGTACTTTATTCGCAAATTTTCTGTTGAGTTATTTTTGGTTATTTCTATTTCTCATTCAAATCATGACTCATTTTCTAATTTTCATTGAACTATCTCATTGGTTTTTCTCAGTATCATTGTTTTTAATTTTTATCAGGCATTTTATCAATAACCTTTTCTTTTAGCCTGGCCACTAGGCAGTTACTGTGTTCACTGAAGTGATTAGGTTACTTGCTTTTTATATTTCTTGTATCCCTATTGTTCATCTTGTAGATCAGTTGACTCTACCAATTTTATAAGAAAGTTTTCATAGTACAAGGCACTCTCCTATAGAAGTCTCTTAGGATATCAGTTTCATAGGTTATGGTGACTCTGTTTCTTGTTGGACATAGCTTGTATCTTAATTAAGATCTCTGTTGCTGTGAAGAGTCACCATGGCCACAGAAACTCTATAAAGGAAAACATTTAATTGGGCTAACTTAAAGTTCAGAGGTTTAGTCCATTATCACAACAGTGGGAAACATAGCAGCACACAGACATTGTTCTGGAGAGGTAGATGAGAGTTCTGCATCGTGATCCACAGGCAGCAGGGAAGGGACAGTAAGCCACTGGGCCTGGCTTGAGCTTCTGAAACCTCAAGGCCTGCCCTCAGTGGCACACTTCCTCCAACAAGACCACACCTACTCCCAAAAGACCACATCTACTTTAGCAAGGCCACACTTCTAAATATTACTGTTCCCTATGAGTCTACGTGAGCCATTTTCATTCAGACCACCATAACATGCCATCTTCCTATAGGATCTTCAGCTATACATGGTGGATTTTATTGTAGTGTTATTTACAATTGAAAAAAGAACCATCTGCCAGAGGCTTGTGCAGAGGTGAGAATGTTCTAGCAGCCAGGCAGGTATGGTGCATATAACATGAGATGTGAAATCCATGGTCTGTGGCTACTCTAGATGTGAAAATGATGTTGCTGGGAACATAATGTTTGATGGGTATCTCTTTATGGATTTCATGGATCATTCCTACTACTGAAAGGTTTGTGGCACTGAGAGTCCCAGTAGCAGCAAAGGGAATACAACACCCATGTCACAGAAGGTGTGCAATGTAAATTTACTCTTGAGTGTTTGAGCCACAGTCCTTCTGCTGTGGGTTTTTCTTTTGGCAGGGGAGGTAGATACCATAGTGCTGTTGGACTATCAGAATGTCAATCCCAGAAACAGTGATATTCAGAAGCTTTTGGCCCCTAGGAAATAGGAATTCTGACAATGGCCCCCTTCTCAGATTGTGTCAAGGTATAACAACCTGATCCCGGGATTAGAAGGAAAATATGGGGGTTCTTTCTCAAAAGGAAAGTTACTGTGTAGACTTTTGCAAACCTCACCCATAGACTGAGCTTCAAGTTCTTGAGGACTATTGTACTATTTATCTATAACTAGGTTTTCTAGTGCCCATGATAAGGACTATACTGGAATCTCCTATTCCTCCTTTCCTTGCAATACAAACTCCCTTTTGATGAGGAATCAGAGCCAAAATTTCTGGTCTGCTTTGTTTCCTCTGCTCTATTTTCAGCTCAAGTCTCCATTTCATGCTAAGTTTTAATATTCTCCCTCAGTCATTCACCTTAAATGTTTCTCTCTTCCCATTGCTTTGATGCTTCCTTGTGAAAAAAGAAAAGTATATTAGGCTTCTTTATGTCCCCCTTTCCCTGGAATCTACCCCTTGTTTTGTTTTATAATACAACCAACTAGTATGGAATTAATATACATAATCACTTTTTAAAGAAATAAGTTACTATGAAGGTAATTTTACTAATACCCAAGACTTTTGAAAAAAATAGAGTAAAAAGAAAATGTCATGGAAGTTTGTGATTTTTCACTAGATAGTGTTTGTATCACACATCAATATAAGTACTAAAGTTCAGCATTAAGGAAAGAAATCTTGAACTAACATTTTTATTTTGGGGGGCTAAAAACAAATAACTTTAAATTACACACACATACACACACACACACACACACACACACACACACACATATATATATATATGCACACACATATATATATATATATGCACACACACATATATATATGCACACATATACAATTTAGTTCTTTTATATATCTGTAATAAGTTCATATATATATATATGTATATATATATATATACTTGGTTGAGTTTATTTTTCTCATAATATATAATTAATATGTATAGTTTTTAGATCAGTTAACTGCTAAGCAACTAAAGTTTCTAAGTCTTCCAAGCCCTTAACCATCAGTGAAGGTGACACAGGTTCATATACAGAGAAATGATGCAGGGATATTGCATAATGAGAAATAGTTTCTCTTCAGACTCTACCACAACTGAGGCCACTATGACCCACATAACAACCAGGGTAAGAAGTACCAGACATTTTTCTATAAAAGAATACACTTTTCTCCTGTCGCAAAAATACAATAGCTGAACTGAAAACAGTACACACATCTCTTAACAGTGTTGATACACCTGGGTGAGCATAAATAGTGTTGAAGTCACTCAGGACTGATATTAACATTCCCCCTAAACACAGAAAATTGCCTTAGTGTCTACACAGAAACAGTATGTCCAATATAGCACTGCATACAGGTGTCAGTTTTCAGCTTTATTATCCACAGAGTGTGGCATTGTCAGAATCAAAAAAAATCTCTAAGGAACCAACCACCAAACCTTGTGTTTACAGCTGGGGAAATTGAAAAGGTCAGTAGATAAATTACAGCTTTTCTAATAGAGTTTTAACATGCTTTAATTGAAAAGGAATTCAGGGAAGGAAAGAAAGGCAAAAGGGAGTGTACTAGCTGCAGAAATGAAATACTTGAGAGAAAAGGAAGATATGTAATCTAGTCATTCCTCCATTCCAACCATCTTAGTTCTATTTTTTATTTTAAGCTTTCTATGGATCATGGTATTGCTTTCATTTCACATGCCCTTCATGTATGAAATGTCAGAGTTTAGAAGAGAACTGGAGTGAAAGGGAGGCTTTGCATGGTCATTCCTCAGTGTCTGAGAAGAATTCAGTGAAGGAGTCCCTGAAGATACCAAAGTCTACAAGTGCTCCAATTCTTTATATGTATAGTACTTGTCTGTAAACTGTGCACACCCTCTCATACACTCCACATTGTCTCCAGATGACTTATTTTACTCAACATATGATGCAAATATCACCTAAAGTATTTTTATACTGTATTTTTAAAAGAATAGTCAAAAGTCTTCTACATACTCAATGTAGCCATGCCTTTTCTAAGTATTTATACTCTATTGTTGGTTCTATCTAGAGATACAGAACTTATGGATATAGATAATTGACTGTATATTGCATTGGTTTTAGTACTCAGATAAGATAATATAAAATAATCTGTGTCTAACCTTCCCAGATACCATTTTATTTAAATTCTTCCTGCATCATTACTATCAGCAGTAAACCTTTGTTTAATTTTTGTTTTGTGGAATGAGTATTGAACCTAGGGCCTCATTCAAGGCAGACTAGTCCTATTCCACTAATCTATATTCCAAACCTTCTTCTTACCTTTCCTTTTAGGACAAGATCTTACTGGTTGCCTGGGCTTACTCTGCCAGTAACTCTGTAAATTATCCTTGAAACTGCAAGCCCCTTTCCTTAGTCTCTTGTTTGTCAGATTACAGACTTGACTCACTTCCCAAGCCCTGCAGGAGTAAACTTGGTAAATTCCTTCTCAAATGTCAAACATCAAATTTATCTTGGTTCCATGCCACTCCTGTTGGAATTTATCTCCACTAGTAAGAACAGGAAGAACTCTACATAAGGGGCAAATCAGACTTCAAACATTGCCAAGTCCAACCACAAACCCAAGGCTATGTGATTTTAGTTCTGCACAAAACATTTGAATGACTACTTGTCAGAGATAATGTGTGAATAAAACGTGAATATCTAATAGAACGTGAAAAATATATTCAGCATCACGATTCATCAGAGAGATAAAGTTGAATCGATAAAGTATCGTTTCACATTTACTCACATGTCTAGAAGAAAGAGAACTGATCACACTGGGCTGGTTGGATGAGAATAAAAGACACCAATTCAAGGGATAAAAACTGGTATAAACACTAGGAAAAAATGGAAGGGAGAGATTTCTTACTTTATTCAGACATTTTACTTTTAGATCTTTGCCCAAGGAAAAGGAAAACAGTTTTAAAATTAGTAATGATGATAACAACGATGATGATACACTAAAATGTTGACCAACATTAAATTTGAGGGGGAAGTGGTAGATTTATAAAGGGAATACTAACCATAAATGGTAACACATGTTTGTAATCCCAGCACCAGAAAGCTGAAGCAGGATAATTGTAAATTCAAATCTATCTTGGCTATATTGTAAGACTCTGCCTCAAAACAAAGTAGCACAACTAAGCAATAAAGTGCAACCAAAACTGGTACACATCAAAACCTTATCTAGTCAGAGAAGCCACATGCAAAACAGTACATAGTAATATTCCATTTATAAGCAACTTTAAATGAGACAATCTAAAGTATTGTATCAAAATAAATCAGCACTTCACAAAGGTACAAGATCTGAGGGAATCCCAAGAGTATAATGAAAAATAGGGGTGGATGGGTAATTGGAATATTTTTCTTAGTGGAGTTGTTAGTAAGTAATATAATTGTTAAAATTACATCAAAATTGTGTGTTTAACTTATGTAGAATTGTATAGCATATATCATGCTTTGAGAGAGTACGCTTTCTAGAAATATATACATATATATGAATTATATGAATGTTTTAGCCATTTCTTGTAATTTCTGTGCACTTACTGTGAATAGTTCATATCTATGTAACTCTAATAATACACAGTCATATAGGAATATATATTACTGTCTTCTCAGAGGTGAGGAAATGAGCTCAGAAAAGCTAAACAATATATTAGCCTAAAAAGACACAGCCAGCAAATCGCCATACTATAATTAAACTGGGTTCCCTGAGGACCATCGTTTGGCATTCTCTATACATCTTTTGGGCCTCAACTTAGCCAAGATCCACAACACTGTAGTCCTTTCTTTTCTCTACTGCTGTTTTATTATAAGAGATGGTCTAAAAGCTCTTAGATATGACTTCCTTTAAAGTCAAATAAATTAGTTCAACTGTATTCTCTGACTTTGTTATCCCCTCTCTACTATTCCTATTTATTTGTCCATATATCAAATAGTTTTAATTAACAAAGTTGTGATGGAGAATGTCAATTTTCCATCAACCCAAATGAAAATTCCTTTTGATTTTGTCCCACTTTAATTACCTATGCTTTCCAAATAATATTCCTTTTCCTTAAAATGTCCTTCTATGTGTTTTCCAAGTTTTCTGCTGGCCATTGAGCAAGACATACTTCCAGGCTCATAATATTAAGTATGTTCTCCTGTAAAAAGAAAAAAAAAAGTGGCAAAAGCAAATAGCTCCTAATAAGATCCAGAGTGAAGGATTTATCAGAAACTTTTGCATATTTTAATAATCTTCCTATTCATTTAAAAATGTAAACCCAAAACCAAATGTGTTTACCAGTAGAGGGAAATATTTATGGTATATTAGCTACTTTCAAATAAATCAATAATTTGAAAAAGAAAGCAAACCAGCATGAACATATTCCTGAAAATGGCTACAGCTCCTCAAGCACAGCAGCCACACTCAGAAGACATTATCATCATAGGTGACCTTCCCATGCAGATCACTGTCCCTGACAAACCCAGTGGGACCAAGATGTAAAATGTGAGACAAGAGATAGAAAGATATCGTCGTAGTTTGAATCTTCCACATCTCCAGGTCTATCTACGAATGGCTTCTTTCCTAAGGTAGACTTATAATGAGGTCCATGTCCTTCATCCATTCATGATCTGCCATTGAAGAGGATTGTGGTGCCCCAGACACAGCCCCTTCCTCTTTCCGTTTGGCTTTCTGGCCCTGAGGCAAGCAGTTTGCTATGTTATATGCTCTCAAAGCAGTGGGTTAACTGATCCTAAACTGGAACCTTGAAAATGTGAACTGGAAAAAAAAAAAAACCTTTCTCTATTTTTAAATTATCTGAAGCATTTTGGTACAGTTACAGAAAGCCAACACTGTAGTAATATAGCTGATCTGGTAATAGTAATCTCACGGAGACCTGGGCTAATAGACATGTTTGTACCTTGGTTTTTAAAAACAACAACAAAAAATTAACAAGTAAAAACTAAATCTGATTGTTTGTAGAAATGGATCAGTGGGTAGAGCACTTCCAATACAAGCAAAATGAACTGAGTTAAAATTTCTAGCATCAATATAAAAGGCAGGCATAGATGAATCCTTGCATCTTGCTGGCGATCCAGAGCGCCAAAATAGCAAATTTCAGGTTCATTGAAGATCCTGTCTCAATAAAATAGTGTGGAAAGCCATAGAGAAAGATGCCTGACAGCCACTTCTGACCTTCACATGTGTGTACATATGAGCACATGCATTTCATACACATATATGAAGATATAACACCCACACAAATTCTAATTTGAAATTTTAATAGAGAAAAAGTTCATAAAGTAAGAATATTGAGGGAATATTACTTGTATACCTAAAAAATGTGTTTATTTTCTTAAACTAAGTATTACAAAGAGTCAAAAGAGTGACACATTGGTAAAGCAAAATGTTAGGGAAACTATTCTTATGTAAAGTTTAATGTTTGATGTAGCCTGTGTTGTGTTAATGGAGTTTACAATAGCATGTGATAGGCTCAGTTGAGACTAACAGTCATGCCCTCAAGACTCAATATCTACTCAGCCAATCTCTGCCACCTCCATGTAGTAAATGTCCACTACAAATCACTTTCATCTTTTGTATTGTTTTACTATACATACTCTCTGTGGAGATAAATGTCACAATGTTATAACTTCCTGTGACTGCCATGTTCAGTGCGGTAATCAGACATCATGTGTTTCTCTCCCTCTTCTGCATGTTTCTTTCTACTATGTCCAGACTACTCCTGGGATAAAATACTTTTAAAATGTATGCCTAAACAGTGTTCATAACAAATATGTTCTTCATAATATTATTTGCTGAGCTATCTCTCCCTGAGTTGTGCAATTTTTTTTCTCTCTTTCGAGTATGATAAGCCAAACCACTTATGATGTTGTAGTTTAATAATGTTCTCACACATGGGAAATCCACTATATCTGTGGCCTTATACCAGCAATACCCCATGATCCTGAGGACAGCTAACAGTAAATGTATTTGAGGAAGCGTGCATCATAGGCAAGGAGTTCTAGGAAGGAGCAAGAAAGTATAAAACACTGTACAATGAAGAAAGTCACTCAGAACAAGAAAAGGCTGAATATGTGTACATGTTTTGCATGATTTGTTAAAATATTTTTCAGTATATTGAGAAAGCCTCAAGTGAATTAAATTTTAGCCTCTTTGCTATTTCTATAATCTAATTATAGATATATTCAACTACCTCTTGTGTCCTCTGCTCATAGAACTAGTACCTTTTACACAGTCCCTAATTATCCCTAAATATTGGCTATTTTAAGAAGTTTAGTCATACTAATAGCATAGCTTCCAAAGTTAATGGTTTCCTCAAGCAAGGGAATCATTATAAATGAGTCCATATTACTTTCTTCTAATAACGTTCCGAAGTTTAAATGAGGTTGCTTACTAATGGGCATTCAAAGCAAAATTTTAGAAGTGTTTCAAGAACTAGTTTCTGACTCAGAAGTTTATATTCCATTCAGCAGGGGCAACTGTGAAGAAGAAAAACAAACTCTTTCCAGTTAGGTCCCAGTGAGGAGGTACATTATACTGGAGTGCTGACAGATAATCTGTTCAACCTCAAGTGTGCTGATTAGAACACAAATGAAGTCAGCCACATTTCTCTAGCATATTATTGTTATGCTAACTTTGGCATGGAAACAGAATTGTCTGGACATTCTTAACTTGAATAACAATCAACAGCAAACAGAAGAAGATAGAAACTATAGAAGGAAATGAGGCTCTCGAACCCATGTAGACTTTAAAAATGGAGCCACCTTGAAAGGAAGAAGTCTGCCTTGGTGAAGGCAGAAATACTTAGAAAATTTACCCCAGGTTTAACTAAGATAATAAGACAAACCAAAGAATTTTGACCCATAGTCATTAATTGCATTTTATTTCACTTTCTCACAGAGATGGGGAAAGAAAATTCCAAATCTCACTTCTTTAGGTTTTAAAACACATTCCTAATAAGAGTCAGCTAATTACTATATAACCATCTGAACCTTTATGAGAGCCCTGCAGACTATTTGACTAATTGATTTTGATTGCCCATAATCTCCTTTGATGAGTTGAAGCTGAAATGATAAAAACTAAGATCTTTTAAGAAAATGGATTCATCAGGGTAGCAAATGAATCTGTGCATGTTTGTAAGATACCCAGCAGGGTATGCAGGGGCAACAGAGTGAGGAAGTTGCCTTATGGTAAAAGGAAATGCCAGTCACCACTTGGCAGATGCACAGCTCATTGAATCTTACTGACAGGGAGGGTTCATGGGGTCCATGTAAGGAACCAATAGTCTTATATGCTACTCAGAAAAGGTAAGAGGGCCAGTGGTATCAGCTTGAGCAGGATCATTTGTCTTTGACAAACTTCCTACCTAATGCTATGCTTAATAGACTAGGGATGAGTATTTATAGTTCAGACTATCTAACTATAAACTTATGATTGTAATATCATAATTTGGCTAGCTGTATTGCTTTTGAATGGCCAGAATTTCAAGTAATAGCTTGATAAAGCCCAGGAGCAGGAAGTAGCTCTCTCTGACAGTAATGTTTCTGTGTATGCACTATGTACTCCAATCTTAGTCCTTTAGTTCACTCCCATTACTTGCTTGGTCTGGCCAGAACCTTGGGATCTGAAGCAGAGATATGTTGGTAGATATCAGTGCTCTGAATTGTTCAAGACTCATACAATGATGTTTTCCCATATTGCCTCCAAACTTAAATATCGCAGAGCATTTCAGAATTCACAGAAAATTGTTACATAAAAGTAAAATCTGTTTTCAATGTTCCTTGAACATTGTCAGATCTTCTTTTCATTACTGAGAGATAAGATCATTAAGATCATTAAGATTTGAAAGTCCATCTACATTGCTACAAATGATATGGGTCCCATAATGTTTCTTTATTCATCCATTAGTGAGCACTTTCACTGATTTCTATGTCTTAACTGCTCTGAAACTACTAAACCAAGCTTGAGAATGTGTGTATCTCTTTGTGAGATTGCTAATTGTGAATTAAGTAGTTTTGTTTTGGGGTTTTATGCAGCCTTGGGTGTGTTTTTGTTTGGGTTTATTTTCGTTAATATTGTTGTGTTTGTTTTTGTGTTTGCTTCTTTTTTTATTGTTTTTGACACTTTATTTACATTTCAAAAGTTTTCCCCTTTCCAGGTCTCCCCTTTGGAAACCCCCTATCCCATCCCTCCTGCCCCTACCTCTATGAGGGTATTCCCCCATCCACCCACCCACTCCCTTCTTTCCTCACTGACATTCCCCTATACTGGGGCATCTAAAACCCTCAGACTCAAGGGCCTTTTACCCACTGATGGCCAACACAGCCCTCCTCTGCCACATATGTAGCCAACACCATGGGTCACTGCTCCACGTGTATTCTTTGGTTGGTGGTCCAGTCTCCAGGAGCACCGGGGGTCTGGCCAGTTGACAATGTTGCTCCCTCCATGGAGCTGCAAACTCCCTCAGCTCCTTCAGCCCTTTCTCCAAATCCTCTATCTGGGAACCCATGCTCAGTCCAACAGTTGCTGTGAATTGAATCTTGGATATTCCAAACTTATGGGCTAATATCCACTTATCAGTGAGTATATACCATGTTTGTTCTTTTGTGACTTGAGTTACCTCACTCAGGATAATATTTTCAAGTTTCATCTATTTGCCTGCAAATTTCATGAAGTCATTGTTTTTAATAGCTGAGTAGTATTCCATTGTTTAAATGTACCACATTTTCTGTATCCATTCTTCTGTTGAGGGACATCTGGGTTGGTTCCACCTTCTGGCTATTATAAATAAGGCTGCTATGAACATAATGGAGCATGTGTCCTTATTACATGTTGGAGCATCTTCTGGGTATAAGCCAAGGAGTGGTATAGCTGAGTCCTCAGGTAGTACCATGTCCAATTTTCTGAGAGTCCGCAAAAGTGGTTTGCAGAATGGTTGTACCAGTTTGAAATCCCACCAGCAATGGAGGAGTGTTCCTCTTTCTCCACATCCTCACCAGCATCTGCTGTCATGTGAGTTTTTGATCTTAGCCATTCTGACTGGTGTGCTGTGGAATCTCAGGGTTGTTTTGATTTGCATTAGTCATTTGATCACTAATGATGTTGAACATTTCTTTAGGTACTTCTCAATCCTTTGAGTTTCCTCAGGTGAGAATTCTCTGTTTATATCTGTTCCCCAGTTTTTGATAGGGTTATTTGGTTCTCTGGAGTCTAACTTCTTGAGTTCTCTCTATATATTAGATATTAGCCCTCTATCGAATGAAGGATTGGTAAAGAACTTTTCTTAATCTGTTGGTTGCCATTTTGCCCTATTGACAGTGTCCTTTGCCTTACAGAAGCTTTGCAATTTTATGAGGTCCCATTTGTCGATTCTTGATCTTAGAGCACAAGCCATCGGTGTTCTGTTCAGGAATTTTTCCCCTGTGCCCATGTGTTCAAGACTTTTCCCCACTTTCTCTTCTATTAGATTCAGTGTATCTGGTTTTATGTGGAGGTCCTTGATCCACTTGGGCTTGAGCATTGTACAGGGAGATAGAAATGGATCAATTTGCATTCTTCTACATGTTGACCACAGGTGGAGCCAGCATCATTTGTTGAAAATGCTGTCTTCTTTCCATTGGATGGTTTTAGCTTCTTTGACAAAGATCAAGTGACCTTAGGTGTGTGAGTTCATTTCTGGGCCTTCAATTCTATTCCATTGATCTACTGCCTGTCATTGTACCAACCCAATGCACTTTTTATCACAACTGCTTTGTAGTACAGCTTGAGTTCAGGGATGCTGATTCCCTTAGAAGTCCTTTAATTGTTGAGAATAGTTTTGGCTATCCTGGGTTTTTTTGTTGTTGTTGTTATTCCAAATGAATTTGAGAATTGCTCTTTCTAAGTCTATGAAGAATTGAGTTGGAATTTTAATGGGGATTGCATTGAATTTGTAGATTGCTTTTGGCAGAATGACCAGTTTTACTATATAAATCCTGCCAATCCATGATCATGGGAGATCTTTCCATCTTCTGAGGTCTTCTTTGATTTCTTTCTTCTGAGACTTGAAGTTCTTGTCATACAGATAGTTTACTTGTTTGGTTAGAGTCACACCAAGATACTTTATATTGTTTGTGGATATTGTGAAGGGTGTCATTTCCCTAATTTCTTTCTCAGCCTGTTTATCCTTTGATTACAGGAAGGCTACTGATTTGTTTGAGTTAATTTTATATCTGGCCACTTGCTGAAGTTGTTTATCAGCTGTAGCAGTTCTCTGGTGATGTTTTTTGAGTCTCTTAAGAATATGATCATATCATTTGCAAATAGTGATATTTTGATTTCTTCCTTTCCAATTTGTACACCTTTGACCTCTTTTTGTTGTCTAATTGCTCTAGCTAGAACTTCAAGTACTGTATTGAATAGATTGGGAGAGAGAGGGAAGCTTTTTCTAGTCCCTCATTTTAGTGGGATTGCTTCAAGTGTCTCTCCATTTAGTTTGATGTTGCATATTGCTTTGCTCTATATTGTTTTTACTATGTTTAGGTATGGGCCTTGAATTCCTGATCTTCCCAAGACTTTTATCATGAAGGGATGTTGAATTATGTCAAATTGTTTTTCAGCATCTAATGAAATGACCATGTGTTTTGTTTTGTTTTGTTTTTCCCCCCTTTGAGTTTGTTTATGTAGTGGATTACATTGATGGATTTCCGGGTATTGAACCATCCCTGCATCCCTGAGATGAAGTCTACTTGATAATGGTGAATGATAATTTTGATGTGTTCTTGGATTCAGTTTGCAAAAATTTTATTGACAATTTTTGCATCGATAATCATAAGGGAAATTGGTCTGAATTTTTTTTCTTTGTTGGGTCTTTGTGAGGTTTTGGTGTCAGTGTAACTGTGACCTCATAATATGAATTGAATAGTGTTCCTTCTGTTTCTATTTTGTGGAATAGTTTGAAGAGTATTGGTTTTAGGTCTTCTCTGAAGGTCTTATAGCATTCTTTACTTAAACCATTTGGTCCTGGTTTTTTTGTTTGTTTGTTTGGGGGTTTTTTGTTTTTTGTTTTTTTGGTTGGGAGACTTTTAATGAGTGCTTCTATTTCTTTAGGGGTTATGGGACTGTTTAGATGGTTTATCTGATCCTGACTTAACTTTTGTATTTGGTATCTGTCTAGAAAATTGTCCATTTCATCCAGATTTTCCAATTTGGTTCAGTATAGGCTTTGTAATAGGATCTGATGATTTTTTTAATTTCCTCAGATTCTGTTGTTTTATCTTCCTTTTCATTTCTGATTTTTTTAATTTGGATACTATCTCTGTACCCTCTGGTTAGTCTGGCTAACGGTTTATCTATCTTGTTGATTTTCTCAAAGAACCATCTCCCGGTTTTGTTGATTCATTGTATAGTTCTTTTTGTTTCTACTCGGTTGATTTCAGCCCTGAGTTTGATTATTTCCTGCTGCCTACTCCGCTTGGATGTATTAGCTTCTTTTTGTTATAGAGCTTTCAGGTGTGCTGTTAAGCTGGTAGTGTACGCTCTTTCCAGTTTCTTTTTCGAGGCCCTCAGAGCTATGAGTTTCCTCATAACACTGCTTTCATTGTGTCACTTAAGTTTGGGTATGTTTTACCTTCATTTTCATTAAATTCTAGGAAGTCTTTTTAATTTTTCTTTATTTCTTCCTTGACCAAGTTATCATTGAGTAGAGTGTTGTTGAGCTTCCATGTGTATGTGGGCTTTCTGCTGTTGTTTTTGCCATTGAAGACCAGCCTTAATCCGTAGTGATCTGATAGGAGACAAGGGATTTCCTCAATCTTCTTATATCTGTTGAGGTTTGTTTTGTGACCAATTATATGATCAATTTTGGAGAAGGTACCATGAGGTGCTGAGAAAAAGTTATATTCTTTTGATTTAGGATGAAATGTTCTATAAGATATCTGTTAAATCCATTTAGTTCATAACAACTGTTAGTTTCACTGTATCTCTGTTTAGTTTTTGTTTCCAAGATCTGTCCATTGATGATAGTGGGGTGTTGAAGTCTCCCACTACTATTGTGTGAGGTGCAATGTGTGCTTTGAGTTTTTGTAAAGTTTCTTTTATGAATGTGTGTACTCTTACACTTGGAGCATAGATGTTCAGAATTGAGTGTTCTTCTTGGTAGATTTTTCCTTTGATGAGTATGAAGTGTCCTTCCTTATCTTTTTTGATGACTTTTGGATTAAAGTTGATTTTATCCAATATTAGAATGGCTACTCCAGCCTGTTTCTTGGGACCATTTGCCTGGAAAATTATTTTCCAGCCGTTCACTCTGAGATAGTGTTTGTCTTTAATACTGAGGTGCCTTTCCTGTATGCAGCAAAAATGCTGGGTCCTATTTATGTCTCCAGTCTGTTAGTATGTCTTTTTATTAGTAATTAAGTCCATTGATGTTAAGAGATATTAAAGAATAGTGATTGTTGCTTCCTTTTTATTTGATGTTATTTTTATGATTGTGTGTCTGTCTTCTTTTGGGTTTGGTGAGAGGTTAAATTTGTGCTTTCTCTAGGGTGTAGTTTCCCTCCTTGTGTTGGCATTTTCCATTTATTATCCTTTGTAGGGCTGGGTTTGTGGAAACATATTGTGGAAATTTGGTTTTGTCATAGAATATCTTGGTTTCACCATCTATGGTAATTGAGAGTTTTGCTGGGTATAGCAGCCTGGGCTGGCAATTGCATTCTCTTAAGGTCTGTATGAGATCTGCCCAGGATTTCTAGCTTTCATAGTCTCTGGTGAGAAGTCTTGTGTAATTCTGATAGGTCTGCCTTTATATGTTACTTGACCTTTTTCCCTTACTGCTTTTAATACTATTTCCTTATTTTGTGCATTTGGTGTTTTGACTATAATGTGACGGGAGGAATTTCTTTTCTATTCCAATCTATTTGGTGTTCTGTAGGCTTCTTGAATGTTTATGTTCATGTCTTTCTTTAGGTTAGGGAAGTTTTCTTCTATAATTCTGTTGAAGATATTTACTGATTCTTTAAATTGGGAATCTTCATTCTCTTCTTTATCTATTTTCCTTAAGTTTGGTCTTCTCATTGTGTCTTTGATTTCCTGGATGTTTTGGGTTAGGATCTTTTTACATTTTGCATTCTCTTTGACTGTTGTGTCAATGTTTTCTATGGTATATTCTGTACCTGAGATTCTCTTTTCTATCTCTTGTATTCTGTTGCTGATGCTTGCATCTGTGACTCCTGATCTCTTTCCTAAGTTTTCTATCTCTAGGGTTGTCTCTCTTTGTGATTTCATTATTGTTTCTATTTCCATTTTTAGATCCTAGATGGTTTTGGTCCTTTCCTTCACCTGTTTGATTGTGTTTTCCTGTAATTCTTTAAGGGGATTTTAGTTTTTCCTCTTTAAGGGCTTCTAGCTTTTTACCTATGTCCTCTTTTATTTCTTTAAGGGAGTTATTTATTTCCTCCTTAAAATCTTCTATCATCATCATGAGATGTGACTTTAAATCTCAGTCTTGCTTTTCTGGTATGTTGGGGTATCCAGGGCTTGCTGTGGTGGGAGAACTGAGTTCTGATGATGGCAAGTTGCCTTGGTTTCTGTTCCTTATGTTCTTGCCTTTGCCTTTCGCCATCTGGTTATCTCTGGTGTTAGCTGCTCTCTCTGACTGTGGCTTGTCCTTCCTGTAAGCCTCTGTGTCAGTACTCCTTGTAGACCTGCTCTCTTGAGAGGAATTTGCGTTTGGAGAACTGTGGTACAGGGTCAGCTCTAGGGTACAGACAGAAACCAGAAGGATTCTGTCCCCAGCTGTTCCATGGTTCTTGTGTCCTGATGGCTCTGCAAGGGTCCCTCTTGGTCCAGGAATTTGAACAGAAGTGGTGGCCTTGCCTGTGCTCGAAGGTGTGTTGGTACTCCTGGGAGACCAACTCTCTGCTGACACTATTTGAGTATGGAACCCCATGTCATAGGATCAGCACCCTGGCCACAGAAGAAAACCCAAAGATCACTGTTCAGTCCCTGTGTCCTGAGGGTTTTGGATGGGTCCCTCTGAGCAGAGGTGCTGGTCTTACCCCTGCTCACAGGCTTGTCCCACGTTCCTTGTACGCTAACTTTCTCTTGGTGCTATTCAGCTATGGAGCCCTGTGGCCCAGGCTGAGGTCCCCAGCCACAGATGGAAACCGGAAGCTGTTTGTTTTGAGGCGCCTCTGTCTTGCTTTTCATGGTTGTCATACTAATTTACTTTTCCACAAATATGGCATAAGGATGTCCTATTCTCCAGGTCTTCACCAATGCTTGTCATTGCTTCTTTTTTTTTTTTTAACTGAAATTATTCTGAGTTGAAATAATATATATAATATCTATATATAATATAGATATTATATAATATATATACACACACACATATATATATTAATGTGTTCCATTGGGATTCAGAGCTGGCTGTAATTATGGACTTTTCTTCCCAGAAACTTTGTTCCCTAAAATAATGACTCTGAGACTAATTATTTATTAATAAATTCTAAGGCCAATAACCTTGAATCTGTTCCCTGACTAGCTCAAATCTCAATAATTCAGTTTATTCTAGTCTAAGTTCTTCTATTGGTTAATTACCTCTCCTCAGGTTTATGTGATTGTCTTTCTCTCTGTCCAGACATGTCTCCCATTCCTGACCATTTTCCTACAATTCCTCTCTCTCTACCAGCTGTCTCACTTTCTAATCTTGTCTCAGCTAATTGGCCAATCAGCCTTTTATTGACAGGTAATGTTTCCATTCAGTACAAGAGATTATCTCTACAGCTGGCACTAAAGGGGACACACAGACCAAAGCCCCATGACTGAAAACCAACTAGTCAACCCACACAATGGAGTTAAGTGGCTTTTAACAAATAAAAAGAACACATATCTAGAGAAAGAAACTTTCTTTAATAAATGGTCCTGTGAAAAGTGAGTGTCACATGTATAAGAATTAGACCAGATAACAATCTGGTCCCACATAAAAGTGTCAACTCACAATAAAAAACTGTAAATCCTAAAACAATAAACATTCTTAGAAGGAAAATTTGGAGTAAGTATTATGTGACATGAGTCTGGGAAAGATGTGTGCAACATAAGAAAAAATGCACAAATGATAGTATATCAGATATTGAAACTTTTCCACATAGCAAGGAAATAATTGACAAGGTAAAGACATATTATATGGAGTGTAAGAAATATTTTTAAACTCTTCACCAGACAGGAATTACTTTTTAACATATGTAAGGAACTCAAAATCTTAACATCACTAAAGCAAATACTGATACTTAAAATGGACATGTGTTCTACATAGCATTTTACATATTCAGTTGTAATAGATTAGTTGAGAATAAAAATATAAAATGAAAATCTGAGGAATATCACTAGACAGCAGAAGATATCTATGAAACCTACAGTTACAACCTTGTGTTGGAAAGAGTTAACAGACATTGTTTACATTAATACACATCATTTTGACAAAAGTAATGAAATTATAAAGTAGTTAGATTCTGGTAGTGAATAATTATGGGTTAAGGAGACTTGGGAAACTATACTACACATTGACATTCACTTCTTACTCCATTCCACAGCCACATTAAGGAACAAAGTAGCTTGGAAAGATAGGAGATTCATGAGTAGTAAATCACCACACACACACACACACACACACACACACACACATACACCAAATGAACAAAACAAAGAAAAAATAGGGTAGAGGACAAAGAAAGGAGGAAAACTTAAATCACCCTCTCCTTTGGTTCCCACAGTGTTGTTGAAAAAGAAAGAAAATACATTTTCTTCACTCAGCAAGTTATTCAGTAATGAGCTTCTATAACATAAAGAGATAGACAAAAACATGCAAAAGGTTTAATAAACAATTCTTACACCCACAGAAGCCTTCGGGAATGAACAAAAAAATCAAAGTGTAGGAGAAAATGCAGCCATGACCTAGCAGCCAGCCTACTTGACACGCAGAACTTCTAAATAAAACCCATAATACACCATGCTCCTGAAGTCAGAATACTTCTGAAGTAGCCCATAGTTGGCCTGCAGAAAAATCTGCACTCTCTATGTGTCTTTTAATATGTTTCTTCAGCATAGAGACCCTGGTGGTCTGAGTGCTCACTATCCAACCCAAGGTAATGTGCTAACCAATCACAATTGTTAGGCTTCCACTATATAAGTGCTTGCTTACATGCAATAAAGCAGATGCTATTCCCTGAAATTATCTCCAGAATGATTTGCTTTTATGATCTTAACTGACCCACAGGCATATATGTACATATATATTGGACAGTCATACCAGATATATTATAGAATGACAAGGAGTTATATTCCTTGTATGGTATGACTGTGTAGGATAACTTCATGAAATCTCATTGTGTTCTGGAATGAAAACCTTACTTTCCTGAACTTACAGGGTACAACCCCTCCAATAAAAACCTTGTGATTTTTCTCAGAGGTGCACTAGACAGTATGGCTCAGGAGAAAGACGAGAGAGGGTCAGAAAGGCTACCTGCCAAGGTGCTATGCCTTGACCCTACCTGAACTTCATGTGGCTGTAGTGCATGCCTGTTTTCATAGTAACTGTCCCACAGACTCAAGGTTAGCTGGTTTTGACAATGCCAAGCGTGTGTGCATACACAAAATGCTTGGAAATGTTTCCTGTTTCAGAGATGTTCATATTTTAGAATACTAATATACATTCTGCCACTTATATATTTCTAATGTGAAACTCTGAACTCTCAAGCCTTAATTGTCATATGAGCTTTCCTTGAAGGTTTGGATTTTAGACTATACTCAGGTTTTTAGAATAAGAATATTCACTAATTATTACTTTCAATTCTAATAATGATGAACAGAAACTCAGATATTTGCCATAAACTGTCAAACATGAATTATTTTATCATTTTTATTTTTCTTTCACCTAAAACAAAATCTATGCTTCATTTTGCACAACTCTATGTTCTACTACACATTATCTACATCCTAATTGCTAAGATAGTTCTCAGAATAAAATAAAATAAAATCATAATTCATATTGGTAGAGTCTCTTCTACACCAAACTTCAGTCATGTTTCCCCAAGTCCTTTAATAGGCTGCATATTTGGGCCTTTTCATTTGCATAGGCTAGTTTTAACAAATCCCTACTAAGATAGTTTATAGAGACTTTTCCCCTCTTTGGTATCTAATCACCCCAATATCTTAATATCTCACCAAATTTCTCATTCCATGCAGGTAATATTAGATCACTCTGGCTTAGATTCAGGAGAAAACATATTAGAAAAGCTTAGCAGAAATCCCCTGTTCATAGCAACTTGATGTCCACCAACTGGGCCCAACACTCTTCTCTGGTCATAAACCCTTGCATTTTTATATTATATTTAGGACAGATTTTGATTTCTTTTTCCCGCTCTGACAACTTTGACACCTATTGCAAGTCCTGAATTATGTCTTTCTTCTCTTCTTAACAAGTATCATACTAACAGCATGCAGAGAGAAATAAGAACAACTACATGTTAAAGGCTTTAACAGGACCTTGTAAGTTTAATGGGAAACCTGAACAACACAAACCCAAATCAATCTGAAGATGGATTATAAATGTACATAATTGATATTTCTGTTGAACAGAGCATTTACATATCTATTAATAGATATGTAACTTACAAGGAACTGCAAAAGAGCTCAAAGGCAATAAATGCATCTAAACAGCAATCACCAATAAAGGAAGGTATAGACACTGCACTTGTTACAATGAAGCAAATGTTTGGTCTGGTGCTCAGGCCCCATGTTCATGTACATGTGGGTAACACTAATTGGAATCAGTGGTCTATAAAATGTATAGCTTTACACTGGGCCTGTGATGCTATTTGGTGATGCCTATGTGTGTTTGTGCCAGTATCATGATGCTTATGTTATAAGGCTCATAGTGTAGCTGGAAATCAAGCATTATGCTGCCTGCTGCACTATTATGTTGTTCAGAATTCCTTTGGCTAGTCAAAGCCTTAATGTTTCCATGTAAGTTTTAGAATATTGTTGTTGTTGTTCCTGTTGTTGTTGAGAATAGTTATTGGGAGCTGGGCATAAAAGCACATGATTTTAATACTTGGGAGGCAGAGAAAGATAGATATCTATGAGTTTGAAGCCAACTATGGTCTACATAGTTATTTTGTTAGTTCTAGACCCTTTTACACCAGCTTTATCTGACTAACCATTTAGAAGGTATTTGGATTAATCATAAAATATATAAGAAAAGACTTAGTATAGATAGATCTCTGGCCCTCTTTTTAGAAATATTAACATTTTGTGTTAAATGATAATTTATAATAAAGGAAACCTTGCTTCCATTGAGTTTTGTTGTTATGTTGTATCTGAGGAGAACCTAAGGATTCCTTCAAGACCACTAAGCTAGAATCTGAAGGCAAACAACATTCCTTATTAGACTGTCCCTATGAAACCTCATTTTTGCTGTTTGACATTCTATGCTCCCTGTTTATTGGCATTCCATTTCTATTTTCAGAGAACCTTTTATGTTGTATATTCTTAAGAACCAGTTCTCACAAAAAAAAACAAAAGTCCAGATTCTGGCAGCATTGGTACCAGACTGTGTACATGTTGCCTTTCGCTACCAGTGACTTTGACCTCCAAAGTCCTCTCATATGTCCCCATACTTCCCTAGCCCTGAGCTTCCAGATTCTCTTCACTCATTGACCATGAATCATTAACCTGTTATGTTAGAAGGGCTGAAGAGTGTACTCTTCATTAGGTAACCGAGTCGGTTTCTACAGCTCTAACTAGGAAGAAAGCAGATGTATATAGGAAACTTAACACTTCAAAGAGCCCACAGTAGCTACAGGATAGTTTATTCTGTTTTCAAAACTGCCAGCTGATTCATATAAGCCACTCTAATAAACAGTTCTGAATCTTAGCTGTGTAGATAGGATTTAAATTTTATTTTTTGTGAACTTATTTTGCTCTGATATCAACTATAAATTTCATTTTAAGGTGAGAATTTCTTTTGCAATAAGGGAATCACAAAGGGAAGAATGTTGTATTTGATAAATAAAACATTCAGTTTATAAGAATAAAAACAAAAATAACATTATTTCTATATTAATTTCTATTTCTGAAAATACAGAAGAATAAAATATTGGTACCTATAAAAGTTAAGAACTATATAAATGTCTATAAATTTCTCTTAATACTCATCTCCATGGATACACTTCATGCCAGATGCAATACAAATAGTTACCAATTTAAAATATAGTCTTAGAGTAGAAACATTGAGACATTGAGGGCCCTTTCTGGCCCTCACCAGGCAGACATGACCAGACGTGAGCAAGTATGTACTAGAGTGATGGGAGAGAAAGAAGCTGAGCAACTTATGAGCTATGAAGAGAGGTGGAACTAGAGACATAGCAGTGATGAAGAACGGCCTAATATGAGAGGCCTGCACAGCCACCAGAATTCATGATGATATCTAGCCCATGCTGCTACTGAAGGCAATGTCTGGGTCCGTTGTCCTGAGGCAGCCAATTGATGTTGGTTGCCTGTACTACCACAGCAGGCTATGAAGCTATCTGTGGTCTGTAACCATGTTGATGTTTGAGAGGTGCTCTAAGCCAGGTCTGGCTCACATGGTGGTGCCAGTGGTAACTTGGGAGTGGGAGAGCTGGCCCCACCCCTTGCCTGATCATAGGGAGAGCCAGCTCTGGTGATGTGGGCTCAGGAAAGCTGGGAGGCTGAAAAAATCAACTACCACCCAGGCCCAGATTCAGGGCTTTGAGTTGACTCACCCCCAATATCTTCCCTAATTATGAACTGCTGGAATGTGTGAAGAGGCTGGTCCTGTGAACCCATAGCTGTAGGATCCCCATGACTCAGGACAACAGTAGGATATCTGAGAGTCTCTGTGAGGGTTCAGTAGATGTTGTAGCAGAAGTCAAAGGTTTCAATTAGCCTAACAACTCATTGCAACGAACATTCACAAATAAAGCTGCTTGGACTAATGGATATATTGCATGACAGACACAACTTCCAATGCCATTACAATGAACAAGTATGTTAGGGAGATGCACAAAGATGGAGGAAGGAAATGGTACATTCACAGAGGGCTGCAATAGATAGAGGAGTGTGTCATTGCCCAGAAGGGTCAGTGAGATGGTTTTTGTTATTGCTATATAAGGAAGAACTAAGACATAAGTGAGCATCAGTAAAAAATTACATTAAAAATAGTCTTACAGAAGACCAAAGAGTGGATGCTTCAGTCCTACTTAGAAGGGGGACCAAAATAATCAAGGGAAGTAGAAGGTGGGAAGGACTTGCGAGGAAGAGAAGAGGAGAAGAGGAAAAAGAGGGGGAAATAAGGTATGGGAGGAGATGGAAGAGATGTACAGAGGGTCAAGAAATTGAACAGAGGTGTCCAGTGGGAGAAGGGGAACTGGGGGTAGAAACCAGAAAGTCTCAGAAGCCAGGAAAGCAGGAGGCTCCCAGGATCCCACAGGGATGACATTAGCTAAAATATCCCACAAAGGGGACAGAGAACCTGTCGAGACCATATCCAGAGGTTAGGCATGGACCCCTGGTTGAGGGATGGGACCACCCACCCATCTCCAAATATTTAGCCCAGAATTGTTCCTGTCTACAGGAAATACAGGGACAAAGAGTAGGATAGAGACTGAAGGGAAGGCCATCCAGAAACTGCCCCACCTGGGGATCCATCCCACATGCAGACACCAAACCCAGACACTATTGCAGATGCCAAGAAGTGCTTGCTGACAGGATTCTGATACAGCTGTTTCCTGAGAGACTCTGCCAGATCCTAACCAATACAGATGTGGATGCTTACAGCCAACCATGAGACTGAGCATTGGGACTCCAATGGAGGAGTTAGGGGAAGAACTGAAGGAGCTGAAGGGCCCTTATCTGTCATCAATGAGAGGTGAGGCCTTTGGTCCTATGAAGGCTTGATGCCCTAGTGTAGAGGAATGCTAGGGCAGTGAGGTGGGAGTGGATAGGTGGGTGGGGAAGCACCCTCATAGACGCAGGGTAAGGGGAATGGGATAGGAGGTTTGCAGATGGGAAACCGGGAAAGGGGATTACATTTGAGATGTAAATAAATAAAATAAAAAATAGTCTTAGAAATAATTGCAGCTTAAAATTAAATCAATGTTAAGATAGATATGAATGAATACCAAGTAAAATTAAAGTTATTTATACTTAATTTTGCTGTGATAAAGCTAATGTCTATATATAACTGTTTAACTACACAACAATGTCTCTGGCTGTTCTTGGCAGAGACAGAAGAATCCTTGGGGTTATTGCTAGGTAGCCATTCTAGCCAAATCAGCATACTATATGGTCAGTGAGAGATCTCGTCTCAAAAGTTCAGGTGAAGAATTATTGAGGAAGACTCCTGATTCTCACTTCTGGCCTCCATATACATTCACACACATATTCCCACCAGGAACATCTTCACAACAAGAACATCTTCATATCAAGTAACATATACACAGGCATGTAAACGTACATACACAAGATACAAAGACAGACTTAATGTTCATCATGGAATGGAAAATTTCAATACCTTCAAACTATTTGGATCATTCCTCTTACAAAGAAGATGCAGCAAAGAATATCATCATTCTCCATCAGGAGCACTTAGAATAGAACAAATTGGAAATGTGCTCCCTAGACAGGACATATCAGATGTAAAATAATGGCTTGCCAGAAGCACAAGAAGTTCATCTACAAGCTGTCCAATAACAGATGAAAAATTGAACTCACTGAGATCTTTCTTAAATAAATTCTAAATAATTTACCCAAGAACATGGCATAGGATGAGTCAGGTCTACATACATTTTGCTGACCCCAGCAATTACCTATCTGTCTATAGTTTATTTCTTGCCATGATAAAATTCAGTGCATATCTTAAACCTAATGATTAAATAGGAACATGGCAGAAGAGATATATTTTAAAAATCCTATTTTTGCTATTTTAAAAATGTGGCAGTAGTGAGTAAAAACAAGTGAAAATTTAGTAGCCAAAAGGGAACAAGTATGTTCTTTCTCATGGGTCAATCAGACCAAAATCTGGAACATGCTGGCCAGGTCAGCAACCAATGCAATTAGATTGCTGATATAATCACCAGTGTGCTGTCTGACCTTTCAAGGGCAGTCAGTGCTACTCTTCCTCCCAAGTTCATTAAAGATACACAGCTGTACAGTGTAATGAATCTGGAGAACAAGAACAGTGTCCTCACAAATTCTGGGTTTACATTTTGTTCATGTAGAAATATTGGGTTCACTAGAACATAGCATTATACATTAGAATAATGATTAAAATGTATATCAAAGCTGTATCCACATTTAAAATGTGTGGCTATACCTTCTAATGATACCTAAGATTTATTACTAGAAATACAACATTGAAATATGGCATTAAGCCAGTTGTGGTGGCTTTAATCTTAGCACTTGGGAGGCAGAGACACACAGTCTACATAGTCAGTCCCAGGCCATCTAGGGCTACACAGTGAGACATATGTTACATACATTGTGATTATATGTAACATTAAATAAAACCAGGAAGTCATGAATAATCTCAGGTTAAGGATTTTATATACCACTTCATAGGTCACAAAGTGCTCTTACATGGGTTATTTTACATTAGTGTCAAAAAAGTCAGACAAGTGTAAAGACCTGGATGTTTTCCCCATTGACTAATCAGGAAGAAGTACCAACAGTTGATGGAATATTAGGGTCTCAGGAGTTAGACTCATAAGTTCTCATGATCCAAGGATCCTTCCATGCTCATTTTTTATGTCATATTTGTTACATTTACTTTTATTAGCATGCAGCAATTGTACATATTAATAAGGCTATTTATATACCCAGATTTTTATGATATGTGTATAATGTATTCAAGTGGAATGCACCAGATCAGCATAACTATGCTTTCTCACTCCATTCCCTACACCCCACCTTGTAATCACTAATTCACTTTCAATTCAACATTTTTATCCTCTGAATTAGATATGCTCTTACCTTTCTGTGTCTGCCTTGTGTCGCTTGCTACAGCATCTTCCACTTCCATGCATTATAACAGATTTTATTCTTTTGGCTGAATATTTTGTTGTATATTCACAATATTGTATATGATGCCCAGTATTGATGGGTATCTAGTCTGAACCAAAATTGCAGTTTTTGTGAATAAAACAAAAACACAGCAGTATATCTCTAAAATGTAGATTGAATTCCTTTACATATATAGCCAGAGGTGAGATGCTTGGATCATAAGTGCATCTAATTTTCATTGTTTCAGGAATCTCTGGTTTTTTCCTTAGTGATTATACTAGTATAACTCACATCAATAGTGAAAAAGCAGTTCCCTTTTTTTCAAATCCTCACTAGGCTTTGTAATGTTTGACTGTAGTGATTATAAGTTGGGTAGGATGGTGTATTATTTAGAGTTCTCTAAAGGAACAGAAGGCACAGAATGAATATATATACACATACACATGTGTATATGTAATGTATATGTGTGTGCAATGTACACACATATTGTATAATGTATTATTATTTATTTATAATAAATGTATAACATTTATTATAAATCACACATTACATGTTACATGTTAATATATTATATATCATATATTATATATTTATATTACAGAGTATAAATTATTTATTATAGATTATAGATTAGATAATAGATTATACTAGGTTATATATTAAAGAATATAGATTATAGGTTATAGATTATAGATTATAGGTTATAGATTATAGATTATGTTATATGTCATTAGTTATTATGTTACTGTGTTATATGTTATATGTTGTTATATGTTATATATGTTTGGTGATGGAAGGAACAAGAATGTGGTAGTTGTTTCGCCCACTTGGCTGGATGTTACAGCAGTTCCAATCTGTCCCTGCAGTCTTGGAAGATTTCTGAAAAACTACTGTTCTTTGGTTTACACTGCAATCTTGAATAAGGTAGATTTATTACCAATTTTAGAAACTGAGTAGATAAACTTGCTATCAAAAATATTATCAAGCAGGCAAAAAGCAAATTTTCCTTCTTCCATGTCTTTTTATGTAGACTTCCACAAGATATGGTCCAAATTTATGGTAAATCTCCCTGCTTTGACTGTTTGATGAAAAAAATTCTTCACAGAAGTGGTAGCAACTTGGGCTTTAGTTGATTCCACATGTAGTCAAGTTGAGAAATAAGATTATCCATAATAGATGATATCTCATTGTATTTATTATTTGTGTTTAGCTGATGTTTGGTGATACTGAAAATACTTCATACAGTCATTGAATGTTTGTATTCTTTAATTTGAAAAGTGTCAATTCAGATATTTTGCCCATTTTTAATTGGATTTTTCGGTACATTTTGCCGGTGGTGTTGGGGATTTTACTATTTAAGTTTCTCATCCTTTTTTATTTTAAGCCTTACATTTATTGCAATTAGTGTTATAAGAACATTAAATGTCTTAATTTTGTGAAATATAGTTTGTTCTTATGATATTTCCAGTGAGACTTCATTGGAAAGAACTGATTTTCCCTTTACCAGTGGGTATCAGTTGCAGACAGCTTCCTGGTTAGGAGTGAAGCTCGATAACATCTCCCCTCTTAGTGCCAGGATCCTGGCTAGTTCTAACCGTTCATGGCTTATGCTTACTTACATCATCCCTGTGAGTTTATATGTGCATCAGTGCTGTTATTCTTGGGAGACACTACTTCCTTGGAGTCATCCACCTCCTCTGGATCTTAGAACTCCTCTGCCTTTTCTTCTGCATAAATCCCTGAATCTTAAAAATAGGGCTTTGAGGAAGACATTCAATTTAGGAGTAAGTACTCCAAAGTCTCTCTGTCTTTGCAGATTGTCCAGTTGTGTATCTCTGTGTAAACTGCATCTACTTCAAGGAGATTCTCTGATGAATGTTGAATGATGCACTAGTTTATGGGTATAGCAATATTTCATTAAGAGTCATTTTATAGGTTGTGTTCTTTTACCAGAATAATAGTAGTAGATTTCCACCTAAGCTCGGGACCTAATCTTAGGTTCTTGGCTACTTTAGAAGTGTCAGGTATGCATTTCGTCTTATGGAATGGACCTTAATTCCTTTTTAAAAAAAAGTTGTTGGTTATACCTATAACATTTGTTCCATATTGCATCATTTTATCTTACAAGTAGGTTTCTGTTGAGGTCACAATGTTTGTGGCTGGATGATATTGATAATTACTTTTCTCCTCCTGTAGCATGCAGAGTACCTTCCAGAACCATTGTCCTCCTCAGTATGGATGAAGCTTCTAGGTGGGTGAGAGCTCATTTTGTTCATATTTACAGTATAAGTATGTAGTGTCTTCAGCAATAGGGCCTTATCTTCAGGTTGTAGGGGATAACCAATAGCTTTGGTTGTAATAGGTGGTGATGTTTGAGGAGGATTCCGTGATACTCTTTTGGCCAAGAACTCAACTACAGGTAAATAGTTATTACCCATAGTTTTTTATTTGATGGCATAAGATGTCTAGTTGAGACATTGTTTGTGGCATTAAATGGTGACTCCATTTAAATTCCTTTCATATATGTATATATTTTAGGAAACTTCTACAGTATTAGGTTTCCATATTTTTAAACATTCTTTAGTGTTTGATGTCCCTCCTTTACCCTGCTTTCCTATCCACCTCTACCTATTTAACCCAAATATTCTAGTTTCCCCCATTATGGCTCCATAACACAATATTTCATTTTTCCTTCTGTCTTAGAGTTTTCATTGCTGTGAATAGATGCCATGACCAAGGAAATTCTTATACAGGACAACAATTGATTGGGGCTAGCTTATAGGTTCAAAAATTTAGTCCATTATCATCAGGGCAGGAAGCATGGCAGGTACAGGCAGACATCGTGCTAGAGGAGCCAAGATTTCTGCATCTTGATCTAACTGCAGCCAGAAGAGACCTTCTGTCTTCCAGGCAGGTAGGAGGAGGGACTCAAAACCTACCACCATGGTGACACACTTCCTCCAACAAGGGCATACCTACTCCAATGAGGCCAGACCCCTAATAGTGCCACTCTCTGGGCCAAGCATATTCAAACCACCATACCTTCCTTAGGAGACTCTTTCCTCCAACCTGGTCCCATATTAGATCCTTAACTTCTGTGATTATTTGTATTGTAGCAAACATAAAAGCTTAAAAGCTAATGTCCACATACAAGAGAAAACATGCAATGTTTGCCTTTTTGGATCTGGGTTACTCAACCAGGAAAATTTTTTACTAGATCCATCCATTTACATGTAAATTTAATAATTTCATGTTTTTATAACAGCTGAATAGTAACCCATTATATAAATGTACCACATCTTTATTAACCATTCATCAGTTTATGGGCAACTAGGCTGTTTCCAGTTTCTGGCTATTATAAAGAATCAGCAATCAACATGGATGAGTGACTATCTCTGTAGTATGATGTAGAGTCATTTGAATATACACCCAAAAGTGGTATAGCTGTATATGAGGTATGCATTGAAACTGACAAGTGTCGTCATTTATTGACATGTGTTATCATTTATTTTATTGGTCAAGACAACTCTAATTGGAGTAAAATGAAATCTCAAAATAATTTAATAATTTTAGTCTACATTTCCCTGATGAGTAAGGATGTTAAACCTTTCTTTTAAGTATTTCTCATTGATTTATTTCATCTTCTGAGAACTCTCTGTTTAGTTCTATACATTGATTTTTTTCTGTACCTTGATTTTATTGGGTTATATTTTCTTAATGTTCAGGTTTTTATCACAAAGGTATAAGATTTTGTCAGGGGCTTTTCTGCATCTAACAGTATGATCCTGTGTTTTTTATCTTTCAGACCATAAATGTAGCTTTATATTTAGTGATTTAATTTTGTTGACCCATATTGCATCTCTAAGATGAAATCAAATTGATCATGGTGGGTAATCTTTTTAATGTCTTCCTGAGTTTTGTTTGCAAATGTTTTATTGAGAATTTTTACTTCTATGTTTATAAGGGACACTTGTCTATAATTTTCTTTTTTGTTGAGTCTTTCTGTAGATTTAGTATTAACATAATAGTTGCTTTATAAAAATATTATGAAATATTTCTTCAGTTTCTACTTTGCTAGTAATTTGAAAAGTACTGACATTAGTACTTCTTTAAATATCTGGTAGAATTCTCCACTGAATTTATTAGTCTCTGAACCATTTTGAGTTGGGACATTTTTAATTACTACTACTATTTCACTGAGGGATATGAGTCTATTAAAATCCTTGTTTCATCTTGGTTTAATTTTGGAAGACATATATATCAAGAAATTAATCCATTTTTTTTAAGTTTCCAAATTTGTTGGAATAAAGTTTTGTTTTTTGGTTTGATCTGTTAGTTTTTGTTTTTTGTTTTTGTCATTGTTGTTTTTATCATGCCTTTATGATTCTATGAATTTCCTTAGTGTCTGTTGTAATGTCTCCCTCTACATTTCTAATTTTTTCTAATTTAATTAATTTGGATATTCCATCTGTGTGTTTTGGTTAATTTGACTAAGGCTTGTCATTTTTGTACATTATCTCAAAAACCTAATTGTTCATTTCATTGATTGTTTGAATTTTGTTTGTTTCTATTTTATTGAGTTTAATACTGGATTTGACTATGTCTTCTAGTTTGCTCCTTTTTGAGTGTTATTTTTTTCTTGTTTTTCTTAAGTTTATAAGTGTGTCATTAAGTCAGTAATATGAGATATCTCCAGTTATTTGATGCAGGCATTTAGTTTTACACAATTTTTTCTTATATCTCCCTTCATTGTGTCCCATGGTTTTGGTATGTTGTGCTTTCATTTCATTCAATTCTAAAAGAGCTTTTAATTTAACTTTTGTTTTTTTTTTCTTCAAATTTCATTCCATAGTGAGCTGTTCAGTTTCCATGAGTTTATATACTTTCTGCTCTTTCTATTGTTGGTGATATACAATTTTAATTCATGGCGCTCAGATAATATGTTGGTCATTATTTAAATTTTCTTATATATGTTGAGATTTGCTTTGTGTCCTAATATGTTAACAGTTTTAGAGAAAGTTTGATAAGCTGCTGAGAAGAAAGTATATTATTTACAGTGTTTGGGTGAAATGTTCTGTAGATAAATACCTATGAGGTCCATTTGGTTTATAGGCTTAACTTCAGCATTTCCCTGCATAAGGCCAAATGACTCAACATCCTACTCTGAAGATATTTGCTCACCCATGTTCATTGCTGATCTATTCACAATAACTAGGAAACTAAAACAACTTAGATATCCTTCAACTGATAAATAGAATGTGAAACTGTGGTGCATATACAATATGTCATACTAATAAGCTGTTAAGAAAAATGAAATTGTGAACTTTGCAAGCAAATGCATGGAACTAGAAAAGATCATATTTAGTAATAAGACCCAGACCAAGACCCAGACCCAGACCCAGACCCAGACCCAGACCCAGACCCAGACCCAGAAAGACAAAAGCCACGTGTTCTCTATCAGCTGAGGCACCTGCTCCAAATAGTATATGCCCAGGAATAACTGCAGAATCCAGTAAAGTAAAAGGGGACCAGTGCTGAGATAGCAAGTAGGGGAACAAAAGAGAGGGCAATAACAGCCTACAAGTGATCTAATCAGGAAGATGGGAAAGTAACAACTCTAACTGCAGGAGGGAATAGGGAGATAAATACAGAAGTGGAGAATAAGGTAAAAACGAAAAACAGTAAGGATGTCTGAAAAATGCATACATAATCATTCTTTTTCTCATCTACCTAAAAGGAACCTATAGTACATATAAGTCTGTGTAGAAATATCCATGTATAGTTTAAAAGAAATTTCCTTATCTGGGTTGATATTGTCCCCTCCAAAAGCTGAAGACTACTTAACAAAATCCCCAACATCAGGCAGGCATAAAAAGCTCTTTTGAGTTGTTGCTCAGTGTTGTTCAAGAGATTTCTTAAACATAAAGGCTATTTCTGTTGCTCTCAGTTGATCCTCAGAGATGTAAGATAAGAGTCTATACATTTTAGAAACATGACCCAGAGACTTGTGAGCTGGAAGTGAACTGAAAACCTCTTCCCTGAGGACTAGTTTCCATGATACCAGAAAACACCATGCAGAGGGGTCGAGAGAGAGGGAGGGAGAGAGAGAGAGAGAGAGAGAGAGAGAGATTCTATTTCTTTGGTAAATTCTATTTTTGTGTCTTGAAGTGTTTTTATTATTTTGTTTGATTGATGTTTAGTTTTGGTAGTGTTTCTTTGTGTCACCTTGACTGCTCTGGAAATCACTCAGACCGGGCTGGCCTTGAACTCAAGAGATTCACCTGCCTCTGCCTTCAAAGTGCTGGGAGTAAAGGCATGTGCCACCACCACCTGGCTTCATTATCTCATTAAACTGTTTGTGTTTTCATGTTTTTTCATTAAGGAATTTATTCATATTCTCTTTTAAAGTCCATGTCTTGTACTTCAGCAAAAATACTTTTATCAGGACCTCTTGCAATTGGGTTGCTGGAGGAATATTGTGTTTGCTGTTTATGTTTGTGCTTTTGCACTGGGATCAAAGCATATGGAGTTAGATGTTTGGGGTTATTTCTTAGTGTAGATATCTGCTTCCTCTTTGTTGGATGGGTATTCTGTTTTTTGGTTGCTTTACCTACTCTGAGTCCTAGTCAAGTGTGGTGGCGATGGGGTACCTTGTAAAAAATGATTCGGTTAGGTGAATGCAAAGGAATGCAGATGGGCTGAGTACCAGTAGCCTAGTATGGACACTGGGGATTCCTGGTAAAAGTATTTCTGCAAGTCAGTAGGTATTACAAAGGAATGGAGATGATTTGGAAGGAAAGACTCACAGGAGCAGTGCTATAGAATTAGAGGAACCCCAGCTTTATACCAAAAGTGAGTTTCTGCTCATAATCCCACAATAGAGAAATATTTGTCAACATTTTTCTTCAATTTGTAGGTTATTTTGCTCTTGACTATTTTCTTTGGAATGTGGAAACATTTCTGTTTAATATAATCCCACTTATTAATTTTTGCTTTTGTTTCCTGGACTGTTGTATTTATCGTCAGAAAAAAAATTCTCTGATCCAGTGTTTGAAGTGTTCTCCTGTGTTTTTTATTTACTTGATAATTTCAGAATTTCAGGCCTTATATTTCAGGTCTATTCTAAGTTGGCTTTTGTTTAAAATGATGGCATATGGGGCCAGTGTCTTCCACATGTAAATAGTCAGATTTTCTAGTAACATTTGTTAGAGATTGTCATTTTTCTAATATACTAACACATGTGTTTGTGCAAGTTTCATATTTTTGTAATTTGTTCCAGATCTCTGCTAAAACAAATATGTACTACAAATAGGGGATAATATAGAGAAGTGAAACCACCAGCTTTTGTTTCAATTGAGCCTTTTATTAAATATGTTCTGTCTTGATTTATCACAGACCACAAAGGGAGAAGCCATTTAGTTAAATACCAGATATAAAAAAGTATGCTATCGTTTCAAATTAATTTTGACCCAAATCAGACTAATTTAGCTACAGAAGATGTTGACTGTACAAATAATTATCACAAATTTTAATTGAGAACAACTCCTCCAGCAGCTGTGAACAGATGCTTTCCAACATTAGCTACAGCCAGATTTTTATTAACTGCATAACTATACATGGCTGCCTGGAGGAATGAAAAGGTTCCTGTAACTAACATCCAAAGTCTTCCAACCTTACCAAGCAAAGAATTCTTTCCAGAAGTCAAATAAAGCATGATTCTCCATAATGCACTTCCATTCCATTGTTGCCCATCAGTTGGAGAAGTGCCTTGATAATGCTGTATTTTAGAGGCATTGAGTATACTGGCTTTGAGTCCTACATGCAATCATAGATCTTGGGCCTGGAATTTTTACAGAACTCAAGCAAAGCATTTACCTCTTTCCTGTGTAAATTATATCCAAGGTTTGATGTGGGTACAGCAGACTATGGGAACTGGCTCAGCTCCAATCTTTTCATAAAAGAAAAATGAAATGTTCATAGTGGTCCTCTTGGCCATTTTAGTTAAGACTACTCTTACCTGGTACCAAAACACAAAGATAAAAGCTGTAGAAAACAGTGCTAAGAGATAATGAAATTAGAGATGAATAGGATCTCAGTAGCACATTACAGTTTTTAAGTGTTTTGTATTTATTATTTTCCTCCTACTTAACACAGATCCAAGCTGTGTAATAATGAGAAACTGCATCTTCCAGATGAACCCAAGTTACAGAAGCATAGCTGATGACTTGATAAATGCCACACAGAATATTTCTAAGGCTACCCTAGGATATTTGAGGGAAACAATGATCCTTCTTAATGTTTATTTACTTTATGTATAAGTTTTCGCTTTACTCAGATTATGACAGTAGCATGTAACTGACAAAAGAAAATTAAAATTCTGTCACCTGAGACAAGCCTCACTAAAATTGATGTATTTCTATAAATATGTTATCTCATGAGCCATCTCCCCAGCCATTCCTCAGATTGTCCATAAAAGAAACTCTGACATGAAGGATTTTATAAAGCTGGTTAATGACTTCTTCCTAGAGCTATACCTGTATGAAAAGGAGCAGGCAAACAAGAATGTACAGAGAAACGTGATGAGGGAAGCAGCTGCAATCCACAGGGGAAACTTGGATCTTAGGTGGACTATCTAAAATATACCAAATTGAGATTAGAAATCCCATTGTAAGCATAAAATGGACCAGTCACTAGCTGTAAGCTGCCCCTTCGGAGCAACTAAACAAGGGTCAAGGTAAGTTCCTTGGGACAAGAAAATTCTAAAAGGAATTAAAATGGAGGCTACTAACAGACAAGTTAGCCAAGTATCCAGGCGGCTGATGGAATATCTCTCATGAAGAGTGATCCACCTGAATTTCAGATATGTCTGTACTCTGTGAGACAAGTTTTTCTTGGATTTTGGATAACCACTCTGCCTGAGAAAATTTAATAGGAGGTTTAATGAAATAAACTATTACCACCTCTCTCTGTTACAGTTTAGATCTGAAAAGTCCCCTAAAGGCTCATGCATTGAAGCTCCTGATAATATTGGGAGTTGATAAAAACTTTAAAAAGTGGAACCCACTGGTTGGAAGAGGTGGTTCCTGGAGAGGGTACCTTTTAAGGAGATATTTTGTCCTTGTCCTCTTTTCTGCTTCTCCCTCCTCCTCATGATGGCTACTGTCATTCTCTACCCACCTCTCCCTCCTTCCTGCCTTTTCTTCTTCTCTTCTTGTCTCCCTCCCTCCCTGTCTCCCTCTCCTATTTTCTTATCAATTATCACGAGATGAACGGTTTTGACATGCTTTACCACATATCAAGACTGATGAAGCCAAGTGTCCATGACTGAAGTCTCTAGAACCATGTATAAAAATAAATCTTTTCCTCTTTCATTTTTCTTGGGTATTTTGTCATAGTAATAGAAATCTGGTTAGAGACTCAATGTCACAGTTCACAGTCATTAGCTTCTTCCTGAATAGCCCTTTCTAGAAACAACCTGCCTTATGTTTAGCACATCTATTTATTTAAATCTTTAACCAGAGAGATTTAAGCCTCATGCTCACCATGCCCTCTTCATGACAGGGATACTTGTCCAAATGGCATCAAACTGGGCTAAGGTAATTTTAAGAGATCACTCAGTGGTATTTCCTGTTAATTACAACAGGCTTACTTCCTTATAAATCGAGACTAATTATGCTTCTGCACTGGTGAAACCTTTTCATCCATGGGTCCTTTGCTTTACTATATACATATGTAAGGTGTATTACAGGGAAACAATGAAGGAAAGACCTTCCAAGGGAACTTCAAGCTACTTATGTTTTTCTGCTAAGGAATTGAAAAGAACTTGTGACATCACTGGCCACATTTCATATTCCTGAAGCTACATTGATCTGCCTTAACAAAAATACCACATCTAACCCTATAATTACATCATTCCATTGTTGTGTTTATAATAATGTACTACAATCAAGTAGAACCTGTTTGGCTTTTTAAAAGCCTAGAGTGGTGAATTAAAGGAAGACTTTATGTGGATCCTGCATTCTTGACATGCATATAGGAGGATATAGAAGGATGAATTACCCATTAGTGCTATTATTGTTGCCAATACGGGGAGAAGAGAAGGAAGTTTTACATACTTACCTTATACTTGTATTTTTATGAATTATATAATCTGGGGCCAAGAAAAAGACTAAGTAAGAAACCATAGCTGTAAACATTTGCTATGGTGTTGCAGCCTCCTTCCTCCTAGAAGCTTGGGCTTTCTTTCCATCAATGGTTCCTGGTTATGTAAATTGGCTGAGATGCCAAAATATAATAGATACATTTAGAGTGAAGCTACCAATCAGAGAGCATCCAAGGTCCCAGGCACATATGTAGCAGAGGACTGCCTTGTTTGGCCTCAGTTGGAGAGGATATGCCTAATCCTGTAGACTTGATGTCCCAGGGAGGGGGGATGATGGTGGGGGCACCCTCTCAGAGGTAAAGGGGAAGAGGGATAAAGGGAAGAATTCTGCAAGGAGTACCTGGTTGGCAAGATTTGGGAAGTAAATAAATAAAACAATAAATTTTAAAAAAACGAAAAGAAAAAGAAATTCAACTTCTTTCATCTTGGGGCTTTCAAGTATAATGAACCTATGCATATTCATATATTTCTGTTATTTATCTTAGGTAAATACCAAAGGTAGAGTTTTTAAGTTTATGTCAAGGCTAGGTCTCATTTTTAATAGACTGTTGAACTGATTTGCAAAATGGAAAAACCATTTTTACTTTCCTGCTAGAAACTAAGGAAAGTGTTGTATACCCCAAATCACCAATAGACTGTGTTGTCAAAAGTTTTGATGTTAGCCATTCTACCAGATGTAGCTCATTGTATACTGATTTTATATTTCCTTTTAAAATGATGCCAGGTAATTGAATATACATTCTTTTGCACTTTGAGATTTTCACTGATGACATTTCTATTTAAATATGCTGTTTGCTTTTTAAAGTTGGGATATCTATCACTCTAGTTTTGAATTATATGGATATGGATACACAGGCTATGGCTTTCCTTCATTTATTAATTCAGGAGTAAGCATACCCATCTCTGATATCTTTGATAGAGAAGAGCCTATGTTTCTTTTTGTTGGTTGAGACTGTGTATTACTGTGGCTCTCTCAGGAGTTTGGAAATCAGATAGGATACTCGTTGTGTTTTGTTTTGTTTTATAAATAATTATGGCTACCCAGCTTCTTACATTTCCATATGTACCTGTGACACTCAGTTCCTCTAAAAATAAAATCAGAATGAATTTGGTAATGATGGTCTTGAATCTGTTAATAAATTCGTCTAGAACCATCATCTTAGAATTATTGAATCTTCTATCATATACGTTCTGTTTATTGGGTATTTTCAAATTTCAGAAGTTTTAATTTGTTTTGTTTTTGTTTTCCAGTTTGCTACATATAGTTACATGTATATGTTATTTTAAAATTTTACCTATTTATTTTCTGATTTTTTTTTCATTTCTACTATACAGAAAAGCTACTGGTGTTTGTATATTTGGCTCAAATATTCATATTTTCTAAGCCTCATGAGGCATGATAGTTTTGTATTGGTTTTTTGGTTTTTTGGTTTTTCTTTGTTTTGGTTTTTTGGTGGTTTTTTTTGTTTGTTTTTGGTAACATGCTGAGAATTTTCTTTGGCTGTTTTTTGTATTGAAAAAAGCTTTAAGTATATTTAGTAGAAATGAGAAAAGTATTGCTTTCTTCTGACCTCCAGGAAAGCTTTGCATTTCCCTAATCAGGGTCTATTTTTTTTAGTTATGGCTTTCAGAAAGAGTCTTTCTATTATGAATGTTTGGGAAATGTTTATCATTTAGTAGATATTGAACTTTATGAATTTTTCTGCCTCTAACAAGATGATGAAATTATTTTAGTCTTTTATATTTTAAAATTAAGTACTTATTAATCACATGCTTAAATGCTTAAAGCAAACACTTCAAGGAAGGTTGAGTGTCACTCACCTTCAGAAACACAGTTCAAATCATGAACTTTCACAAGTTAAAAGGCATCATTCCTAACTAAGATGGAATGAAAGGGAAACCTACGAAAAGCAAAATGTATTTATAAACCATTTATATAAAAGGTTAATATCAAAACATGTAACCAGTCTACTCAATAGCAAAGTAACTAATCAAATTGGCGAGTTTTTTCTGAATATCAGCAAATGTTTTCATAGGAATATGAAAAGATGTTCGATGTTACTCACAAAGAAAAATTTAATCAAATAAATCATCAAAGAAATAGTCAAACCACAAATCTCATACCTGTCAGTATAAGCACCACCAACTAGGTACATGCAAAATAAACATACATTCATTTCACAAGGATGTGGGTTAAGAGGAATGATTTTAAACCCAATTGGAGTGGCTTGCTCCTGAATTTTTCCTCCATATCTATGACAAATAAAACCTAATCTGTTGTAGCAACCTGAACAGTCTAAGATAATGTAATTCTATACTTTAGATTAATATTTATCAGTCTTCTGAAGTAGGACCAACTTATATAAAAATGTAAATGAATCTAAACATTTACGTTCAAAATAGTTATCTAACCCATCACTTGTCAGATTTCAAGCCTACAGTGGTTCAGAAGCCCTGCCAGGTAGCACATCTTTGAAGTCTCTCATCCAGGAGAATTAGCTCTTGATTGCCCTAGAAAACCTGAAACACTAGATTAGAGTTGGCAGTTGCCTATTCACTTAGATCTAAATCCACAAGAAAAGCTTATGAGAGCACAAACATACCCTTGTCACCTTGTCAGAATTCTCCTTTTCCATTCAGAAGAGTCCAAATATTTACTTAATTGATGATATAAGCAATTTAAATGTTTAAGTAAAATCCATGGAGATACTACATGGAAATACAGACAGTAAGAAAGCAAAGAAATACTAAATGGCTAGTTATTTAATTTCAGTCAGGATAAGTAGTACCAGATAACATAGAAGTGAAACTTCAAAATCTAGTTTGACAAACTTTGTTCAATCCTATTTATCCATATAACCCTAAGTAAATTTACTGAAACATCTAAAGTCTTGGTTTCAGCACACACACACACACACACACACACACACACACAGACATATCTCTATCTCTCTGTGTAATATTTGTTATGAAGATATTAATGTAAATCATTTCTACAAAACAATAGGCACATACCTTCTAAGGTTAATAATATTTAAAATACTGGGATGGGGAAAGCTCCCAGGACTTATTGTGAGTTACCTTAGCTGAAATGTCCCACAGTGGGGACAAGGAACCTGAGGAGACCATCTCCAGTAGTTAAGGTCTCCAGTGGAAGGAGGAGACACCAACCTACCTTCAAAAAATTTGACCCACAATTGTTCCTGTCTAAAAGAAATGCAGAAACAAAAATAGATTAGAGACTGAAGGAATTGCCATCCAGCGACCAGTCCAACTTGGGATCCATCCCATGGGCAGGCACCAAACTCTGACACTATTACTGATGCTATGCTTGCCGACAGGAGCCTAGCATGGCTGTTCTTTGAGAGGCTCTATCAGCAGTTGACTGATACAGCTCTATCAGCAGAGACAGATGCAGATACTTACAGCCAACCATTGGATTGAGGTCAGGGACCCCTATGGAAGAGTTAGGGGAAGAACTGAGGGGGTGGCAATCCTATAGGAAGAACAACAGTATCAACTAATGTGGACCCCTGGGAGCTCCCAGAGACTAAGCCACCTACCAAAGAGCATACATGGCATAGTCCAAGGCCCCAGGCATATGTCTGGCCTCAGTGGGAAAAGATGTGCCTTATCCTGTAAAGTCAATGTACCAGAGAGGGAGCATGCTCAGGGAGGCACCTTCTCAAAGGCAAATGGGAGGGGGTATGGATGAAGAACTCTGAAGGGTGGGAGTAAATAAATAAAATAATTAAAAATATTTAAAATATTTAATACTTAAAATATTTTTACCTATTATTGTTGATAACTACAAAGTACTTTTACTAACATTTTATTAACATTTTTACCAAAATAAAGTGAATGGTCATGCAGGAAATACAAAATAAACTAGCACTATTGAGAAAGCTAAAATTTAGAACATTTGATTTACTAGTTCACAGGTGAGTGACAGTTAATTTTTGTAAATATCTTTCCCCAGTATCTTAGTTTATTCCTACTCAACAAAGATGTTGAAACTAGGAGAAAACATCACCTCAAATTTTGAATTTCTAATGAAGAAAATAAGCCAAATACTATTATTCTCAATTGCATCAAGGAAAATTACACTGAACAGTTCAAAAACTTACCGGAATCCAATCTTATTGAGTCTTAGATCTCTTTTAAATTATTTCCGCCTTTATGTCTTACCCACTGATTTTTCTGAATATTTCCCAAGGATGTTCTGGTTAGAATCTAAGAGGTTACTGGCACTTGAATGAGGGTTGCTCATCACAAAATTCTCTCTGCAAACTAACTTCTTTTTTTCCAAAATTGTGAAAAATAGGTAGAGCAGGTAAGGACTAGCTCCCATTTTCCAATAAGGGAATTGATGCCCTTAGAATATAAATAACTTGGCTAACAGTTTGTATTTTTTATGTAATCCAAAACCATGTGATTGAAACATCCAATATTTATTTTATGTCTTGGAATATCTCTATGCATTATTCAGAAGACCATAATCTTCTAGGAAATAATAAGAAATATAGGAACAATTACAGGAATAAGAATGTAGGAGACATTATTCACAAATACTGTACCTTTGCCAACCCTGGTTTAAATAACCATTAAGTTTAAGGGTTTTAATAACTCTGGAAAATTCCACTACATTAAAATTGTTTAACTCCTTTTCTCCATGCACTAATCATAGTGGTTGAATTAATGTGCCTACAAATGCAAACCGATTTTGAGGTTCTGTATACATGGAATATACCATAAAGAGATTCTCCCTTGATGTAAGGCTGGAAAGACACAGTTTGAATCCATATCATCATTTACTTCACCAGCTGGCACTGACTGACAAGATACTGCCAGATGGGACTTCATGAGTCTCCTAAATCAACAGTGAAATTGAGAGTGAAGTTATCAAATATCTCATTACCACTTTAAAACAAACAAACAAACAGGAAGAAAGAAAGAAAGAAAGAAAGAAAGAAAGAAAGAAAGAAACAAATGACATTGCATACCTATTTGAAGCACCTGAACAGCCTTGGGCTACAGTATAGTAAGTCTCTTAAAAACATTAAAATGGGAGTTGAAATTAAACACTATTAAGTGGAAGTCTGTCTCCTGTACTCAATGTAGAGCATTGTGGGCAGAGAGCACTTCTGAAGACCATAGTACCCTTGTCTTATACACATAGCAGGATTCTCTAACATAAATACATGCCATAACAATATCTTTGAAGAAAAGTCCTTGACAATAAGATTATTGTAGATCCAAAAATGTAGTAAATAGAGGTAAAGGTACCTCACATCATCACCGTTGATGAGAATCAACCCCCTTGATCTGTAATCCTCAGGTAAGAGCATAGCCCTCATCATACTGCACCTTGACATTTAGCCATCCTTGTACCATCTGTCTCTGTCCTTTCAACACTAAAACAGCTAAAAGATACAAATTTTAAAGCCAATTCAAACTAGTCTGTGTGTTCTGGAGTAATATATTTGCTTTTATTGGTCCTTCCAACATATTAAATAAGACTGAGACATACATTTCAGTCATTTAAAAAATGAGATGAGAACACATTTGCAAATATAATGCCTTGTATTGTCTTAAGTCATAAAAAGCCTATAAATCTAACAGAAAAGATAATAGAATGTTTTTGAAGAATAATAAATGAGAATGCAAAAACACAGACATGATTTGAAGCTTCTAGGCTATGTAGGAGGGCATAAACTTCAGTGCCACTGGGAATCTAAAAACAGCCACTGGCTGAGTCTACTCTTTGTCAGTGAAAACCTGAATTTTTTAAATTTAAAGTTTCTAAGTTATTAGCACCAAGAAAATAGATTATAAATATTGTTTTTTTAAAAATTGAGTCCTTTTCTTAAATTTTCTTACAATACAGATGAATTTACCTACAGCAAGGTCTTACTCTTAACATACTAGTAATTTTTATATTGCCTTTCCTTCATAGAATTTCTCAAGACATTGCAATGATGCACTTGTCTGCTTAAGTACTTGATGAATACTGGACCATTCTCTTTGACTCAAGCTTTATGAGAGCAGGAGCAGGTTTCTTGGCTTGCCCATATAGACTGTTTCCAAAACTGAGGAAGCAATTCAAAGTTGTTCAAAGAGTATAAATTCCTTAAATGTCTCCAGAAACCTCGTTCTCTTCATTTTCTAAAAGCACACCAAGGAGATCAATATTATATATTTGAGTTTAGCTCTCCTCTGAATAACTATATTTTAGAAAAATTTCTGAAAATTCAGTAATGGGTTGGTTTTAGATTCTGAAGTACTTATAAGTATTTGTAAGTGCTAGAGTGCTTTCAAAATCAATTACCAGAAGTTAAGCTATAGCACAGCATTCTGCTTTTAACTCATAATCCTGAAGGCTCACTCTGACTCCAAAGATCTCCCAGTGTGCTCCACATCACACTGGTGGGATAGGACACACAACACATCAATACTTGTACAAACTCGGACAAGAGCTAGAAACAGTCTCTACTCAAAGTCATAAAGCAATGACATGAATGGGGAGGGAAATTACAGAAATGAAAATCCCATCTCAGTTTGCCTAGACTAAACTTTACCTATATAGTCCTAAGATCTGATATTTGAACACAGGAATACCTGAAAAAGAAAAAACAGAAAAGATTTGTTTTACATGGTTGGTTTCCAAGTAGATTAGAGTTTAGACAATTCAACATTAAACTGCCAAGCACCCCCCCAAAAAAAAACTCAATATTTTTTTTCTCAAACAACCCTGTAGATTTATAATATATACCAATTTCAATTTGATTGAACAGATCTGTTACATCTGATTATTTGGAGGATAAATGAACTCATCTTGGTCACTCTGGCTGGTCTGAAGAAATGAGTACTTGATTGAGGGACAGTGACACAGCTGAATACATATCTCAAAGGTGACCTGTTACCAAAGAAGGGGAGAATTATATCTGTTCATTCCTCTCCTGCCATTACACATACTTCAGATTTAATTATGTTCCACCACCACTACTTCTGCCTGTCCAGTGCTCCCCACCAGTATGCCCCCTCTATACTTCTCCCCACCAGTGTGCCTTATCTGGGTTTCAATCTTTTATCCTATCCCCTTTCTTCCTCACATTTCTCCCACCATATTTCCCTAACCTGCATCTTACTTTGGTTTGTTATCCACAGAACAGCCAGAGTGATCCTTCTACAATAAAAATATAATTCAATGTTCTTCCTCCTCAAAACCCTCCAGTGAGTTCTCAATAAAATGTGTCCTTTACCATATACAATAGTACCTCCATGCCTCTCCAATTGCTTTTCAAAATTTAACTCATGCCATGATAACTGGTTTTCAAAATTTTGCTCATTTTATCATATACATCTTGCCTATCTTGATACAAACCATGAAAACATACAGAATATCTGTTTACTATTCCATGCCCAGTATCTAGAAAGTCCTGGAATATAGTAATTGATGAGTATTTACTGAATGAATGCATGAATATTTCTCATCCATATTTAAAGTCATAAATTCAAAAGTAAAGTCATTGGAAAAATAGCTTCAATGAAAACTTCTCATCCATAGAGACAAAGGAGTCCAAATGGAGCAATTGGCACTGAGAATACATACAGATAACTGAATGTTAATTTTGTACTGATGCATACCAATTTACCATAAACTCCGAAACATAAAATAGCATAAATTTTCACCTCAAATCTCTGTTAGTTCTTCCAGCCATGCTAGACTAGGTTGTTCTGTGTGGAATCTTTCAAGGTCAAGATTAAATTTTTCATGAGGAGCTCAAATCTAGAAACTCTAGGAAAATTGACTTCTGAGTACTTACGTTTGTTTGTTTCATTTTGTTTATGAGATGGGTTTTTCCTATGTCAGCCACATTAGCTCTAAACTCAGAGTTCTTGCTGTCCTTGTCTACCTAGTGTGCAGCATTACAGGTACACACCAGCATCCACAGTGGGAAGATTCATTCTAAACTTATTCAGAGTGTGGGAAGAAACTGATTTCTTGCAGAATTTGGGAAGGGGGCAGGGGTATTGGGTATGGGGCATGGAAGGAATGTTGTTTGTTTTTTATTTTCTGTGTGTGTTCATGATAGCAAAGGGTTACATGCCATGGCATGGATGTGGATAATCTCAAAGGGCAACTGTGTGAAATTAGCTCTCTCCCTCCACCATTATGTGGGTTTCAGGAATTAAACTCTGGTCACCAGGCTTACAGGCAAGTGTCTCTACTCACTAAATCAATTTATCAGCCCATACTACAGTTTTAAGAAGGCTGTTCACAATGAGGTAGGGCAGCAATCCCAGATTCTGGGGGCAGGAGGTGGGCATGTTATTCTTTTCCACATGCTTCTTTTTTTTCTGTTCTAACATGTCTAGGTCATTTTGGGTCCATCTTATGCATAGATTCCCTTAGACCTCCTCTGCTACTACCAACCAGAGAAATTAACTCCATTTAATAGGTACTGGATGATTAGATGAGGCCTGCCTTGGTAGTCTTCTGTTAGTTGACCTCAACACAAACTAATTAGCAAAATTAAGCATTTACACAACTATAAGCATACCAGATTATAATATTCACAGACCTGATATTACTGCAGAAAACTTTGGAGTTTGGGAGTAAGGAGACACCTTGAAATTCTACTTACTATACAATTCTAGAGGTATACAGGAGAGCTTTAAATAGTGTTTTTTTTTTCCAGAACCTTTCTTGCCCATTAAATTTGGTTCAGTCACATGATATTCACTTTAAATTGTAATTATCCCTCAATACATACAGGGGATTAGTTCCAAGATCTTCTGTCAATATTAAAACTCCACTCACACACCAGTCTCTTGTATAAAATGGCATCATAATACTAGATCCTTGACCATCACCCTCCTTCCTTCAAATCATCTATGGATTACAGGAAGTAGCTAATGAGATGTAAAAGCTATGTAAACAGTTGATGTGCTCCATTATTCTAAAGATAATGGTAAGAAAATGTCTGTGTACATTAGTATAAGCAGAATTATTTCACACATTTTTTTTTTAACTAAAGCTGGTTGAATCCACAGGTACTGAGCCTGTGCTACAGATGGAGTAGCAAATAGTTTGATTGTTACTCTGTTACAGACCTACATAAAGAAGCATGCAAATAAATGTGGCTTAACCTGAATCTATAAACAAGGTGCCATGATGGAAGTAAAAAGAAAAAGCCACACTTAGCTAGAATCATCTTCTATTGTCAGGATCTTCCTGCACCAAAAATTAGCAAGCATGCTACTCCTGTAACTGATCAGTTTGGCTCAAGCCTGTGTCTCTGTGCTCTTATCACATGTTGCAGGGATATGTGCTCCTACGTGTTCTGCCTTGCCTTATATTTCTCAGGCATAAAAAGTTAATCATAAAAATCATAGGGAGAACCCTCATAGAGGCAGGGGGAGGGAGGCTGGGATAGGGGGTTTCTGAAGGGGAGACCTGGAAAAAGGAAAACATTTAAAATGTAAAAAAAGTAAATATCCAAAAATAAAATAAATTAAAAAAAATAAAAATCTTACAAAGTAAACCTGGGAAATCTGTGTCTTTGTTTTACAAATGAGGAAAATCGATGCCTAGAATGATTATACGCAGGAGATGCAGTCCCACAAAAATGCCCATCCCTAATTCCAGAGCTATGTTCTATTGCTCTGGAATAGAATCATAGAACCAATGCATAGAGTTCTGAAGAGAATATCCCTCTTGACTGGTACTACTAGTGTTATAGGCCTGTCTGACCTTGTTTAATCAAGGTAGAATTTTTGAAGTTTCTCTAGTGGATTGTTAGGTTAGGGATCCTACTGCAGTGCCAGTTTTCATGTCACTGTAAAGTAAAAATTATCAATGCAAAGGAATAAATATATTAGAAATTGCTCTGTGAATAAGAAGGCCAAATCCCCAAATTACTCTCAGGCTGGCTTTGAAGTAGAAGGTACTACTTAATTCTGAGATTACAGGTGTGCACCACCATGCCCAGTAAAGACTTTCAACATGCATTACAACTAAAATGGGCATACACTATTGGAGCCAGGAAAAGGGGTAGTGGAGACCATAATCATTTATGTAACTGTAACCTACCTGGTGCTTCTACCTGTAATACCCACCAAAGTGCTCTTATAGCAAAAGGGTAATGAACAAAATTCCCTCGTGTCAGTATTACTCACAACAGAGAAATAATTCAATTCCAAAAGTGGACATTCACCTGCAATAAATACTGGGTTCTGTTATGACATTTTTCTAGACACATATCATTATATTTGGCTCATATTGACTTCCTACCATTCCCTCATCTTCCCTTCCCAATTCCTGGTAATATTCACCTCAAATAGACCCATTCTCCTCCCTGCTTTGTGTGAGTATTCACATTTATACATATTTTTGATGTGGATTCTACATTTGGGAATAGTTGTAATATTTGTCTTTCTGAGTATGGCTATTTTCATTTATCAATTGTCTCCACTAATTCCACACATTTACCTGAAATTTATTTTGTTCCTCTCTTGTGCATGTGTGTCACACATGCATGCACATGTGTGTGGACACACACACAAATCACATTTTCTTTGTCTATTAATCTTTTCATGGATACCTAGAATGATTCATAAGTGGCTATTATTTACAATACAACAATAAGCAGGTATCTGCAGGTATCTCTATTGTGATGACTTGGAGTCTTTGTGATATGTCCCCAAAAGTGGTGCAGCTATGTTATATGATTTAAGGAACTACCATGGTGTCTCCTATTTGCTCCAGTGTCTTCACCAGAATTGTATTTCTTGATTTCTTCATGATAGTCACTTTACTTGATGGAAAACAGAATCTCAGTGTGGTTTTTATCCATATTGCACAAATGGCTAAAGATGTTGAACATATATTTCACATATTTATTATCCCATAATTTATTTGTCTCTTAAGGTATAACTTATATACAGCTGAAATATTAAAAATATTATCTATATACATAATTACTAACTTTAAAAAATCTTTAAGAATACTGAATTGAGAGAAAAGTGATTCAGACACCAGCTTCATGTCTACTTACCACATGTAAATACCACATCAGGAAATTTTCTGGCTCTAAACTCTAAATTCCTCATCTGTAAATTTGAAATGATAATGTTATTACTTCTATACCTTTTGAGGAGAAAAACTCGTATTTTGGGGTACATCCAGGACTGACCCCATGGCTATTTTACCCTAAGCTGTGATTTGAGAGGGCAGTCTCTAGCAGCCTCTTGATGTTCCTTTTATAGGAGAGATAAAGTGTTCACAAGGGAGAAGGAATTGACTGTTATACATTGATAGAAAGATGCAATGAGAGGGAAGGAACAAGGGTAACAGCATGCATTGTGTGAGTGGGGTTACAAGTTTAGTATAGATTTAAAAATATGTTCTGCAGTTTATATCAGACCTAAGAAAGATGAAGTTATTCTTAATTACAAATAGAAACCTTAATTTGTAAGGACTTAACATAGGACAAACAAGAACTTATTCTTTAACTACAAATAGACACCTTAACCTGCACAGGACAAACAAACGTATGCTTAACTGTCTTTACTGAAAACAGAAACTTAACCTGCAAGGTATATTGTTCCTGTTTTGGTCTTCCAAGTACCTCAGAGTCTTAAGTATTAATTCAATATTAGTAAAGTTATTTCACAGTAAGTCCTTATCAGATACTTGTTATCATTATTATAATTTAGTATTAAATAATGTTTTCTTTCCAATATAGGCTGACATAAATATTATGATGATCTCCTGCATTACATTTAGGAAAATAAATAATAGTTAAATCAGGAAAGGTGATTTAATTCACTAATTTTCTTGGTGCTGTGACATAAGAACTGACAAGGGTCTTTTTCCAATCTGTTGGTTGCCGTTTGGTCCTATTGACAGTGTCCTTTGCCTTACAGAAGCTTTGCAATTTTACGAGGTCCCATTTGTGGATTCTTCATCTTAGAGCATAACCCACTGGTGTTTTATTCAGGAACTTTTCCCCTGTGACCATGTGTTCAAGACTTTTCCCCACTTTCTCTTCTATTAGATTCAGTGTATCTGGTTTTATGTGGAGGTCCTTGATCCATTTGGACTTGAACTTTGTACAGAGAGATACCAATAGAGGGTTAATATCCAATATATACAAAGAACTCAAGAAGTTAGACTCCAGAGAACCAAATAACCCTATCACAAACTGAGGAACAGAGATAAACAGAGAATTCTCACACCTAAAGAAATGTTCAAGATCCTTAGTCATCAGGGAAATGCAAATCAAAACAACCCTGAAATTTTACCTCACACCAGTCAGAATGGCTAAGATCAAAACCTCAGGTGACAGCAGATGTAGGCATGGATGTGGAGAAAGAGGAACACTCCTCCATTGCTGGTGGGATTGCAAACAGGTACAACCACTCTGCAAATCAGTTTGGTGGACCCTCAGAAAATTGGACATAATACTGTCTGAGGACCCAGCTATACCAATCTGGGGCATATACACAGGAGATGCTCCAGCATGTAATAAGGACACATGTTCCACTATGTTGATAGCAGCCTTATTTATAATAGCCAGAAGGTGGAAACAACCCAGATGTCCCTCAACAGAGGAACAGATGCAGAAAATGTGGTACATTTACACAATGGACTACTACTCAGCTATTAAAAACAATGACTTCATGAAGTTCTTAGGTAAATGGATGGAACTTGAAAATATCATCCTGAGCAAGGTAACTCAGTCACAAAAGAATGAACACGGTATGTACTCACTGATAAGTGGTTATTAGCCCAAAAGTTCAAAATACTCAAGAATCACTTCACAGCAACTGTAGGGCTGAGTGTGAGGTCCCAGAGGGAGGAGTTGGAGAAGGGACTGAAGGAGCTGAGGGAGTTTGCAGCCCCATGGAGGGAGCAACAGTGTCAACTGGCCAGAACCCCCGGTGCTCCAGGAGACTGGACCACCAACCAAAGAATACACATGGAGCGACCCATGGTCCTGGCCACATATGTGGCAGAGGATGGCCTTGTTGGCCATCAGTTGGAGGAGAGGCCCTTGGGTCTGAGGATGTTAGATGCTCCAGTATAGGGGAATACCAGGGAGGGAAGAAGGGAGTGGGTGGGAAAGTAGGGGAATACCCTCATAGAGTCAAGGAAGAGGGTGATGGGATAGGGGGTTTCCAAAGGGAGACCTGGAAAGGGGCAAACATTTGAAATGTAAATAAAGTATCAAAAATTAAAAAGGGGGGGGAGAATTGACAAAGGTGACTTGAGGAAGGAATGATTTATTTGGGTTTACAGTTTGAGTGTGCTATGGTCCATCATGGCAATGGTCATAGCAGCAAGAATGTGAGGTCTATAATGAAGAGGCAGATGGGGTAAATGTTGCTGCTCAATTGACTTCCTCCTTCTTATTTAGTCTGTGACCCAACTCATGGGCTGGTACAGCCCACATCCAAGGAAATTCTTCCTTATTCAGTGAAACATTTAAGAAAATAACTTCATAGATAAAGAAGTGTGTTTGCATTTTAAATCCAGTTAAGTTGATGATGATAATTATCACAGTAATGAATGTGAAAACTTGTGTTTACAATACATTTTAAAGTTAAGAATTAAGATTGCATACTAAGATCCCAAGCCAAATTACTAGGCAATTAAGTGTTAGTAAACAGAACAGCAGGAAAACACACAAACACATTTAGCTATTGTGTGTCACCCCAAACACTCTGCAAGAAAGACATAGTGGGTGGGAGGTGTGGCAGAAGGCACTCACTTCTATGATTAACTGTGAAATGCAATATTAGTTACCATGGAGATGCTGTAAACTGTCAGACTTTCTCCAAAGCAAGCCAAAGTTTAGCCTTAGAACTAGTTATGGTTGAGGTAGCAAAAGCCTCAACACCTCAATGACTGGTAATATTTTCAGGAATAATTCTTCCTTCTCATGCTGAAATTAAATGCCATTATGTATCAAAGTTTTTAAAATTCTCTGAAGACATGTGCTATTACTTTTTCTCAACAATATTTTTTTTTTTATTTTACGAACACAGAATGATAATAAAGCCTTTGGCAAGTATTTTTAGCCGTGAGAAACATGTTTTTCAATCATCTCAACTCACTAAAATTCTGGTGGTATAGTAAAAGATGAAAAGAAAACAAAAAGGAAGAAAAAACTAAAACCTTGTTTCCACAAAACATTCATTAAGCCAAATGTGACTATAGAAAGTAGAGGGAAGTTATTTCAAAATCCAGAAAGAAGAAAACATAGTTTAAGTCATACCAGAAGTAATTGCTCAATTTCTATTTACAATAATTGAAATATGGATTTTTAGAAGATTACACTTCTATTTTTAATTATATAAATATGTGTACTCTGTGTGGGTTTGTACATGTGACTGTTTACAAAGGTCAGGAGAGGGCATTACATCCCCTGAAGCTGGAGATGCAAGTAGTTATGAGCCTCCCAACTTAGGTACTGGGAACTGAACAGGAGTCTTTTGCAAAAGCAGTATTTGCTCTTACCTGTTGAGTAAATGTCATACTACACCTCACTTCTAATGTACAATCACCTTTGATAGTCATTCCAGTTACAGTTTTCCCAGTCATGGGTACATGTTGATAGTACAGCCCATTTCCTATTACTTAGTTAGCCTTCAAATCAGATAGTGCCTTTAGTTCTGATGTTAGATTCCAGGTGCAAAGTTTAGGATCATTCCTGTTAGGATTCCAGCATAAATTCATGTATCTACATGAGCATAGCCTCTCACATAGATGTGAAGTCTTTCTACCCTGTAGAGAATGTCACCAGACTTATTCTCCTTCACTTTCGAGACATACTCAAGACTATTTCCTTCATTTTCTAAAATTTCACTTTTATATATTTATAATTATATAATTTCCCTTCTCTTTCCTCCATCCGAACCTTTTATGTTGAAGCAATTTGAAATCAGAGGCCTTCACACATTTGCCCTAATGTGTGAAGACATTCAACACTGTTATCCTTTTTTTAAAGATTTGGAGCTGGAAAGATAGCTCAGAATTTAAGGGCACATAGTACTTTTCCAGAGGACTTGAGTTCTATTCTCAGCACCCACAATGAGTGGCTCACAACCATGTGGAATTGTAGTTACAGGGAATCTAATACTTCTGGCCTCCATGGACATCAGCATGTATCTGCACGTATCCCCAAAGACATACACATATAATTAATTAAAAATCAAATTAACCTTTAAAAAAGAAAAATATTTTAATATACTATCACCATGTGCTGATCAGAGTCTACACTGATTAGAGTTTCCAGAAATAGGCTGTTAGAGATATAATTTAATTGCAAGCACCTCAACCATGCATAGTAAAGCAGTTGCTGGGCACTCTTGATCTATAACAATGAATGTCTTAGTGGATTAATGAAAATTAATCACTCATAGAAGCTGGACTTAAAATTCATGCCATGATTTCATTATAAAGGGAGAAAAATAAAAGAAGTTCTAAAATTTCCCCTGTACAGAAAACTCTATTTACAAATGTATCCCCTGGAAAATAAGCTAAATTTCTAAAGAAAAATAAAATACCAACTACAAGTCTATACCACATATTTCTAAGTTGAAACTCGGCATAAATCTATGAATTTTAATTTCATAATAAAAACATTTGAAAATTCCAAGTTTCTGAATCGCTATTGTTGTGTACATGCAACTTGATAATAATCAATAATGTAACTGGTTTATGTGTTTATTGTACTGTACTTTTTTGCATGTGTATGTGTATGAATGTATAGGTACTCATATGTGCATATGGTAGCTAAGACCAACATCTGATTTCATTCCTGAGACACCAGCCATCCACCTTGACTTTTGAGAAAGGAGCCAGGGACCTTTGACTTCACATTTGACCTTTTGAGAAAGTTAGCCAGGGAGCCTTAGGGACCTTTGACTTCACATTCCCAGTGCTGGGATACAAAGATGCCCCTTACTTCTAGCTTTTGTATTTTAGTTCTGGAGATAGACCTGAGCTTCTCAATCTCCTCTGTGTATACTGTACATTTTAATCATTATTTTTAAAGTATCCTATTACTTCCTAAAATCAGTTTATCATGGGAAAGTATTGCAACACAGTGGTAGCTATTTCAACAATTTCATGTTTATCATGACTCTCTTGATTTACTAACAGACTTCAAGTAATTATTAAGACCACCAAAGGAAGTGTTATATATTCTATCAGGTTAATATAGGCAAAACTCACTCTATCACACATTTCTATTATGTGTGTACTTCATTAAGCAGTGTGGGAGAGTCTATTTAATCTGTTAAATTTCACATTGCAAAATGACTATCTGGCAAATTATATGGTTTTGAGAACATAATTTTAAAACATAATTTCAAATTAAATATTTAAATTGAAATAAACCTCAACCGTATGTCTGACAGAGGACTAATATTCAAAATACATAAAGAACTCAAGAAATTAGACACCAACAAACCAAATAACCCAATTAAAATTGGGGTACAGAACTAAACTTAGAATTCTCAATAGAGGAATCTATAATGCCCAAGAAGCACTTAAAGTAATGTTAAGTGCCCTTAGTCATCAGAGAAATGCAAATCAAAATGACTTTGAGATTATCTTACATGCTTCTGAATGGCTAAGATAAAAAACTCAAGTGACAGCACATACTGGTGAGGTTGTAGAACAAGGGGAACACTCTTCCATTGCTGGTGGGAGTGCAAACTTACACAACTACTTTGGGAATCGATTTGGTAGTTTCTCAAAAAACTAAGAATAGTTCTACCCCAAGATCCAGCTATCCCACTCCTGGGCATATACCCAAATGATGTTCCACCATACCAAGGACACCTGTTCAACTGTGTTCATAGCAGCTTTATTCATAATAGCCAGAAACTGGAAACAACCTAGAATGTATAAAGAAAATATGGTACATTTACACCATATAATACTACTCAGCTATTAAAAACAAAGACATGAAATTTGCAGGCAAATGAGTAGACCTAGAAAATATCATCCTGAGTGAGGTAACCCAGACCCAGAAACACATGCATGGCATGTACTCAGTTTATAAGTGGACATTAGCTATACAGTACAGGATAACCATGCTAGAATCCACAGACCCAAAGAAACTAAGTAACAAGGAGGGCCCAAAGGAGGATGCTTGAATCTCCCTCTAAGAGGAAATAAAATAAACATCAGAGATGGAGGGCATCAGAGGTGGAGGGCATTGGAGGTGGAGGGAGGGAGAGATATAGGTGGAAAAGGAACAGGGTTGGGGACCAGGTATAGGGAGAGCTGTAATGGTAGAAGAGGGTTGGGGGAGTGAAGGTTATCAGGAGGGGTGAGCATCACTGGAAGTAGCTGGAAACCTGGAACAGGGGAGACTCCAGGGAGTGTATAGACATGACACTTGCTGAGACTTCTAGATGCTAGGGAAATGGAGACTGAAGTGACCACCTTCTGTAGCCAGGCAGAACTTTCAGTGAAGGAAGGGGACACCAGCCCATCCTCAAAACCTTCAACCCAAAATGTGTCCTGCCTATAAGATGTGTGAGGATAAAGATGGAGCAGAGATTGAAGGAACGGCCAACCAATGACTGGCTTAACATGAGACCCACCCCAATGGGAGAGAGACAACCCTTTACACACTGTTAATGATGCTCTGCTATACTTGCAGACAGGAGCCTAGCATAATTGTCTTCTGAGAGGTTTCATCTGGCAGCTGATGGAAACAGATGCAGAGACCACAGACAAACATTAGGTAGAGCTCAAAAAGATTTGTATTAAGAGTTGGGGGAAGAATTGAGGGAGCCAGAGGGATCAAGGACACCACAAGAAGACTTAGAGAGTCTGAGAAACTAAACCACCAACCAATAGCATGCATGGTCTGGACCTAGATCACCTATACATTTGTAACAGCAGATGAGTAGCTTGGTCTTTATGTAGGTCCCCTAATAATTAGAGTGGAGGCTGTCTCTTACTTGGACTCCATTGCTTGCCTTTGGATCCCCTTCACCTAGCTGGGCTGCTTTGTCTGGTTTCAGAGGGAGAGAATGGCTTAGTCCAGCTAAGACCAGATGTGCCAGGAAGGGTTAGCCCTGTGGGGGGCTTCCCCTTCTCTGAAAAGAGAATGGGGTAATGGAAAGAAGGGCATGTGAGGGTGGCACTGGGAGAAGAGGAGAGAGGTGGGGCTGTGATTAAGATGTAGAGTGAAAAACGAATTTTTCAAAAGAAAAAAACCTCTGTCAGATGTAGGGTTGGTAAATATCTTTTCCCAATTTATTGGTTGCCATTTTTCTCCTATTGATGGTGTCCTGTGCCTTACAGAAGCTTTGCAATCTTATGAGGTCCCATTTGTCTATTTTTGATCTTAGAGCATAAGCCATTGGTATTCTGGTCAGAAAATTTTCCCCATGCCCATGTGTTCGAGGCTCTTCTCGAACTTTCTCCTCTATTAGTTTCTCCTCTATTAGTTTCAGTGATCCAGGAGGTCCTTGATCGACTTGGACTTGAGCTTACTCGGCTATTAAAAGCAATGAATTCATCAAATTCTTAGGCAAATGGATGGAACTATAAAATATCATCCTGAGTGAAGTAACCCAATCACAAAAGAACACACATGGTATATGTACTCACTGATAAGTGGATATTAGCCCAAAAGCTCGGAATACCCAAGATACAATTCACAGACCACATGAAGCTCTAGAAGAAGGAATACCAAGTGTGGATACTTCGGTCCTTCTTAGAAGAGAAAACAAAATTTCAGGAGGAGATACAGAGACAAAGTGTGGAGCAGAGACTGAAGAAAAGGCCATCCAGAGAATGCCCTACCTGGGGATCCATCCCATATACAGTTATCAAACCCAGACACTAGTGTGGATGCCAACAAGTGCTTCCTGACAGGAGCCTGATATAGCTGTCTTCTGAGAGGCTCTGTCAGAGCCTGGCAAATACAGAGTTGGATGTTTGCAGCCAGCCATTGGATTGAGCATGGGGTCCCCAATGGAGGAGTCAGAGAAAGGTCTGAAGGAGCTGAAGGGGTTTGCAGCCCTATAGGAGGAACAACAATATCAATCATTCAGGCCCCCCATAGCTCCCAGGGACTAAACCACCAACCAAAGCATGGAGGGACCCATGGCTCCAACTGCATATGTGGCAGAGGGTGGCCTTGTCAGACATCAATGGGAGGAGAGGCCCTTAGTCCTGTGAAGTCTCCATGCCCAAGTATAGGGGAATTCCAGGCCAGGGAAGCAGAAGTGGATGAGTGGGTGGAGGAACACCCTTATAGAAGCAGGAGGAGGGGGAATGAGATAGGGTGTTTTTGGAGGGGAAACCAGGAAAGGGGATAACATTTGAAATGTAAATAAAGAAAATAACAATAAAAAAAATTTAAATTTTAAAAAAGAAATAAACTTCAAACAATAAAATGATCCATTTTGAAAATTAATTTGAAAGGGAAGCAGTAATCTATATCAAAAGATCATATAATCAATCATAGGGATGATAATGTGAACCTAAAATACTTGTTTGAGCATGTTGCCGATTAATATGCCAAGCAATACATAGTAGTTGTTAGATTTAGGACATTTTGTTATAAAAGATAGGGATAATCAGCCTCTGCTTAGAGAGGAGTTCCTAAAAGAAGGGGTGTCTGGGAGCACTAAACAAAGAACTTAAATCAAATATGGGGTCCAAGATGATGGCCTATGTTCAGCTTTCCAGATATCCCCCCCCAAGTCTTTTACTTACATATCATTTCAGTCATTACCCTAAGTTCCCTTTTGATTATCCCATGAATCAGCTTCCCATGACCTTAGAGCTTTGACTCTTAGGAAAAGGCCAGCAAGTACTTTTTGTTCTGTTTTGTTACATGAAAAAGAAATTCCAAGATCTGCCTGCATTTGTAAAGTTAGCTGGATAAGAGCCTGTCCTGAGATTACCATTCCTACCAAAACCACTCTTGGACTTAAATTCACTGTCTCAGGATGACCTTGAACTCAGGAATCTGCCTGCACTTGTATCTTTCTGATAAGTTGGCTCATAGTGCAGTTGCCTCTGTTTTTCTAGGTCAAATTTGCAAGGACTTGGGTTCAGTTCCCAGCACCCACTTCAGGTGCTCACAGATCTCAAGAAAGTAAGAAAAAGAAGTCAGACACAGAGGAAGAATGTAACAGACAGCAATGCTAAAAAAAAAAAAAAAAAAAAAAAAAAGCACATTTCTGGCATGTGCCAACAGGGGTTGTCTTAGATAGTTGCAATTCTTTTTCATTAGCTGTTTGCCATCATTATGTATGTGTTTTACATTTTCTACAATGACTATATCTGCTTAATATAAAAATAACAGGTTTATACCTTATTGCATTTGTTATGACTTTTCTAGAGCACTTTTTTCATCTATTACCCATGTGCCGGCACTCACTTAAACAGGAATCGTTGGCTGAGAATCTTTGTGAAATGTGTGAATTTCTAGCACATTGGGTCAGTCTATACAACATTCCAAAGAATGCTTCTTTGTACATGAAAGCTCTTCCAGAACCCTTGTAGGAAGTGAGATGCAATGGTGCATATTTGTAATCTCCTACAGCAAAGTGGAGAAAGAAACACAGGCTATGTACTCAAGGGCCAGTTAGGCTGCTGCCCATGATGCAGCAGAAACAGTAAGAGAGATCCTGCCTTAATAAAGGCCAGAACTACTCCCCAAAGCAGGTTGTGAGTCTCTGTAAGGCCAGTGTTTATCTCCCTGATCAATCTACACATTTTTTTTGTTTGACATTTTTCTTATTGAACTACAGATATTTTAAATACTGGTTAGTAGAAGGCCTTTATGTTTTGGCTCCAACTCCCTTGTCAACTATGGATTGAAAATATTTTCTTTCTTTGACTTGCATTTATATTTTAAAAGTGTTTTCAGCTTCTCACTGTTGTGGTAGATGAGGGGTAGATATGTGTGAACATATACATGAATATATGTTCCAATTAAGAAAATTGATCTATATTTTCTTCAAGGGTTTATTAGGAATGAGGATTTATTTTTATTAAAGGCTTTTAGTATAATCTCCCCCTCAGTCAAATAAGATGTGCAATTAATTAGTACATTCCCTAAAAGTATCCCTTAGATTTAGTAGTATTGTCTCACTTGTCCATAATATACTATATTATGTCAAGATCTTTGCCCAATAAAATAATCACAAATACCCATGTCTGTATAGTTCTTTTCTTCACACAGCACTGTCTCTGCTTCTATAAGATTTGGGACTTTAGTGTGAATAATTATAATCGACATCTACCCATGGTTTTCTGAGTTACATTTAAGAAATTTAGTTGTGACTACTACACATTTTATAAAACAAATATGCATTGTTTTCTTTATTTGTGTAGCACTGGCACTAACTGGTCCCCAGAGTTTATAGACTGATACTGTATAGCCATCTGTCACCGTTGCTCATCATGCAGTAGCTCCTAAGTGACTTGGGCTACTTCTACATGCATGGGGTTTTATAACTTCCTATTTTTGACTGATACTATTTTTGATGAGCTGTCCCTTCTTAATATCTTAGAGTTTTATTATTTTGCCTAAAGGTGTGCAGAGTAATAGGCATCATCATTTTCCAATCATCACTTACTTACGTATTTCTGAGTTCTTTCTTCTTGAAGGTCCTCTCTAGTCAGTTGTTCACTTGTTGATCTCCTTCCTGAGGACCCAGGATGTTGACTTATCTAATCTGAATTTCCATTGTCTACATCAATAATTTCCTTCTTAGAATCATTTGCACCTCCTTGCCCTTTCTTTGCATTCTGTTCTTTCCTATTCTCTTTCCCTACAGAAACTTCTTGTGCTTTTGGGTGCATAGATTGTACTTGTAGGCTCCTTGCTAGCAGGTCCAGGCTAGAGGAGAGAACCCAGTCCAGCCTGGTCTGTCTGGGGTTGAGCAGGATGGCCCAAAAGAAACACACCAGGCCAGGAGTCTTGTCAAAGCAGGAACTCACTTTAATAAACTAGGCAGTTGCTTATATAGAGAAGGCAAGGAGGTGGGCACTTGGGAATGGGAAGAGATGACATAGGAGGCGGGGAAGGGTGACAGAGGGTAAGGGGTAACTGACAGGGCCAATGGAAAACCTTCACACCAGAAACTGCTGGGCAGAGGCAGGGCCAAACAGGTCTTGCTGAGTCACCTCGATATGGAAGTGACTGAGACAGGTCTCAAAGCTCGAGCCAGGCTTAGGCTCTCCCACAAAGCCACAGAAACTTGAGTCAAGCTCAGGTTTGTCCTCAAGGCCCAAACCAAGAACAAAATGGGGCCGAACAGTTGTCTTCAGAGACAACTGGAGATTCTAGAGAGTCTTGATGGGCTTGCATGTCACAAGCCGATTTTAAAAGCTTTTCTTTTAATAGTCAAGCTAAGTTCTTGCACCCGTATAAATATGACTGATAACATATGCTCTTACACATTGTGTCTGTCTCATGTGTGTGTCTTGTGCACCTCTCCTCTTGTATTCTAGATTCCTTGGCCTCTTTTCCACACTCCAAGTACCCATAGGTTGACTGCAACCATGCACCCTCTGTTCAAAGATCTTTATTTCTCTATTTACAAGAAATAGACAGTTCTTTATAGTCCCTGCCTGATTTGGTAATGGTCAAAATGTCCCTCCTGTGAGATTTGATTTGTAGTTATTGATTTGGGGAGCAGATAAATGGACTGAGTTAAATTTAGGTGGCTATCATTATCTCCTGAAGTTCCTTTAATGCTATTAATGTAGATGGTTCAATCATTGATTTTTCTTTTCTAACATATGTCTTTATCATCACTGTTTGGTTCCATTATAAGACTAGAGGTCTTGGTTTTACTATTGCTTCATCAATATATATTATCAGTTTCATTATGATTTCTTTAATCTATATTACTTATTGAAGTGATTTTTAGGCATATGAAGATTCTCTAGTCATTTGAATGTGTTTGGCTTAGCCTAACTCCCAGTATAGTGGAAGAACCTGTGTCCCATCTTCTCTATACTTTGAAATTTGTTGATACTTTATGACCCAGCATTTTTCTAATTTTGCTAGAATTTTCTTTTTCTAAGCTTTATCTAAAAAGTAAAATTATAAATTTGTTGTGTCGTAAGTAATGTTTTGATAGATATATGCATTACATAATATTAAAGCAGAGTAGACATACCTATTTCAAACATTTATTACTTCTTTAAAGTGAAACATTCAAAATTCTTTATTCTGACTTTTTAAAAATAAATAAATATATATATATACATTGTTAAGGAACTTGAGATATAGCTCAGTAGATAAAACTCTTGCCACAAACATGAGGACCAGAGTATAGTTCTTCAGAACCCATGTAAATGCCAGGTGCTCATAGAGACTGCCTGTAATGCAGCTTTGCAAAATAGAGACAGGGAATGCCCAGGCAAGCCAGCTAGCTAGACTAACCAGATTGGTGAGTACTATATTCAGTTGATAGACCCTGTCCCAATTAACAAAATGGCAAATGATTAAGGAAAACTTCAGATGCCAACCTGGGACCTGCACATGCACTCAGAATAGGTGCACATGCCCCCACACATGAACAGCATATAAACATATGCACACTCAATATACACAAAGACACAAAAATACATTATGATTATCCATAGTCAGCTTACTGTGCTGAATACCACCAGGATTTCTTACTTTCAACTTAGCTGCTTATCAACCATAATCAGCTTCTACCCTCCACACTTCTCCCCATGGTGTTAGCTAACTCCTGTTCTACACTGACCTGTGAGATCACACTTCTAAATTCTATGTGAACTATACCCTGTAGTTCTTTTGTTTGTTGCTTTCTATGCTTGCTTTATTTTACTTACGTAACTCCTGTGGTATCCATGCTACCACAAATGACAAGATTCCATTCTTTTCTGTGGCTACCTTGTGTGAATATGCCTCTTTCTTTACACATTAATCCCTTGATGGAAACTCAACTATGGTGCCTAGTGATGGGTTAAACCTATGCTAGGCAGAACTAGACAATGTCACTTTACCAAGCTGATAATATTTCCTTGGAACATGTGCCCAGTTAGTGGGGCTATTTCATCATGAGGTAGATATATTCTAACTCTTTGAGGGACCCCAATACTATTTTGATAATAATTTCAGGAATTTTCTTTAACAGAAAAGACACAATAGCCCTCTTCTCTCCATGCCCTCATCAGTACTTGGTACCTTTGCCTTTAGTGATAAATATCCTTAATAATTCTAAGTAGAGTAGGAAAATATCTCATAGTAATTTGGGTTTGAATTTTCCTGATGATGTACAGTGTACATTTATGTACCTGATGGCTTCATATATGAGTTTCTTTGAGAAATACCTATTTAGATCTATGTTCATTGTGCAGAGCTTTTTCTCTGTACAGTTGTTTAAATATATAATCTAGATATTAACTTCTTGTATAAACAGTGATTGCACATAGTTTCTCCTGTTCTACAGATCAAAATAAAGGTTTTCTCTTTATTGTGTTTGCTATATCAAATAAATAAACAAACATACAAACACTCTTGCCAATTCTGATATTCTCAAGTGTTTCGTGTTATCTTCTGAAAATTTCAAAGTTTCATGTCTTACATTTAGGGCTTGGATGCGTTTAAGTTGACTGCTGCCAGCAAGACAAACAAGTATCCTTTTCTGCCTGTGGGATATCCAATTTTTCTAGGACCACTTACTGTAAAGACAGTTTTTTGGCCATTGCTTGTTTTTAGGATTTTTGTCCAAAATTACTTAATTGGAGACTATGGGTTTACTTTTAAGGATATTGTTTCCTTGTTCTCTTTGGTTTTTACCAAGCAACTTTGCTGTTAGGGTATTATTTGTTGAAGTTGTGGGGTTTTTTTGTTGGTGGTGTTTTGTTTTGTTTTGTTTCTGGATAGCCCAGACTGACTTCAAACTCACTATCCCAATGCTTCAGCCTCTCTTGTGCTGTGACAGTAGATGCCATGTTTTTATACTTGTTCAGTATGCTTTAAAGACAGAAAGACAGATGGTAAAGTGGGTTCTTCTGTGTTCTCTCTGCTTAAGACTACTTTATTTTTGGTTTTGTTTTATGATTCCACATAGTTTCATTTTTGCCTTTTCTCTTTCTATGAAGAATTTAAGGAATTATTTTATTTTATTTTATTTTATTTTTTTGCTAAATCTAATATTGGACCCATAGATTGCTTTAACATGAACATTTTAGGCATTTTGATTTTATTGTCTTTCCATTTCTTCATGTCCTCTTCAGTTACTCTCATCAAGGTTTCATAGTTCTCATCAAAGAGTAAATTATTTCTGGATCATTGTGTCTACTTTAAATAGATTCATGTCATTACATTACTTTTAAAATAACTTTATTATTATATAGCAATGTTGCTGATTTTTTGTATGTTGGCTTTGTACACAGCAACACTGCCAAATTAGACTATTAATATTTTACTACTAATAATAATTTAAATAAACTTTAATATTTAAAATTTAAACTTGTTTTAATTAAAAATAATTATTTATTTTTGTGACATTAATAATTCTAACTAGAGTAAGAAATATCTTGTAGTGGCTTGGGTTTGAATTTTCCTGATAATGGGTGATATGTATTTGTGTACCTGACAGCTTCTTATATGAGTGCCTATGAGAAATACCTATTTAGATCCATGTTCATTTTTATTTTTACATAATTTTTAAATTAAAAAAATTAATAAATAATAATAGTTAATAATTTATTATTAATAATACATTTTGGTGTATTTGTGGAAGTTTTCTATATGTAAGAGTATATGTATCAATTCAGAACCATAGCTTTGCCTATAAATTCTAGATGATCTATCCTTCTTTATTTTGTCTTCTTCTTCTGGCTAGAACTTCTGACATGATGTTGAATAAAATAGTAAAAGTTGGCATTATTGCCTTATTTCTGAAACTATATTCATTGTCTTGAATTAGAGTACTCTTTAGTTTAAGCAATGATTTGTGGTATTTTTCTTGCTACCATCTCTCTACATTTTCTCTGTTAGAATACTGAGAAATCATTTCAGTATTTTTCTGGAGATTGTTGAGTTTACTTTAGAAAGGTATTTTAAACCTTGAGAGTTTGCATATATTCCTTACTGTATGGTCATTTAATGGCATCTTACTTTGTCTATTGGGTGAAGTCATGGTTCCCTGGCAGTTCTTGATGCTTTTTGACAAACCAACATCTGCACATTGAAGGATTTAATGCATTCATCCATGGTTTATACATATTATTACTATATTCTACCTATCATTTTGGAATTGTAAGCTATTTTTTATTATTTTCTCTGAATCTGTGAACTATTCCTCAATTCTATCATGAGATGACACAGTAAATCCATGCATGTCAAAGTCCATCCTAAGTGTCCTGTCATTGTCTCAGCACTAGAGGGAGATCAAATGCCAAGCTAGATTGCAAACCCAAAGTTGTTTTGTTCAAAATTAACTAAGGTAAGTGTCTAAAAGAAGCAATTCTACCTTACAAGCCTCCATAGGTTCAAATACCTCATCTTCTACTCCAGTACATGATAACATGTCCCAACATTCTGTCTAGACCTAGGCCTCACTTTAGAGAGATTAGTCCCTGACTTCTATACAGCAACTACTTTCTCACCCTCCTCCAAATGTGCATTTAATCTTTCCATAATGTGGTATGGAGGACTGGAAAAAGTGAGGTCAAAGAAATCTCATACATAGAAATGTCAGGCCATACCTGGAACCTGCAGCCTGTTGAAATCAACACAGCACAGGACCAGAACCATAGAACCAAAGCTGATACCACTATTGTCTGCCTGCAACTAAGTGGAGCTTATGCCTAAAGCAAGTATCATCAGTGACAGGTGTTGCAGGAAATAATAGGTAACTGAGTAGGGTTCTATATCTCTGCCTACCACTGAACACTGTCTAACACCACTGAACACAGGGGGCCATTCACCATCCAGGCATTGAGTTCCATGGCATGGCACTCTGCTTCCTTCCTACTCTATCTCTGGTAGACAGAATCCTTCTAATTGTAGTATTGTACACTGTGGGAGGTGGGATGGGTGCCAGTAGAGGCTGATCTCTTATGAATCTCCTATCTTTAAGGACCTATGTAGTCTCCGGGATGTTTGACAGGCCCATCAAGGCTGTGATGATGTAGGACAAACACAAATCTGTTCAACAAGAAAACAGATCTTATTAGACTAGATCCATGCAGGGCTTCTATCTCTGACTACCACCCTAGAGATGGGGTCTTTGGCTCTGCCTGATGCAAGATCTTCTCTCAGCCAGCATAGATAACACTAATTAAAGTTCTATTCTTACTTTTCAGCTCCCTACTTCATAATCAGTAGATCATTATTCTACATTGTGTTATAAGGTTAGGAGAAATGTGATAGGGCTTTCCTATTGCTTCTTAACTATGGAGTCCCCAAAGGTTCAGTCCACGTGTACTCTCCTAAACTAAGTTTGAACTAACTAAAAAAAATCCTTCTTCTGCCCTATTAAAATTTTCTGCTCCTTCATTGTCCAATATTACTTTTTTCACTCACTTATCTTTCATTCTTCTGGAAACCCTTTAATCAGTCTGTTTTCTTCCTATGCTACAAAACTTGGCTGTTGTTGTTGTTGTTGTTTGTTATTTTAAGTAAAGGACATAATAGTCTCCCATTTCTAAATGCAAGACACTCCAGTCTCATCCCAGTTAACTTGTCTGGATAAGGTATTTATTCATATGTTTCTGTTTCCACTTTCATTCCCTCTTAACTATCACATTTTCCATCCATTGCTCTACTTCAGACACATTGGGCTCTGCTGTATCCATACTAGACAGTTTCATATGCACCCCCAAAGTCTCTCTACTTGCTGTTCATGTCAGAAGCATTCCCTAGACCTGTGTAACATTTTCTCTTCACTTTACTTGGATTTTGGTTCAAATGACAAGTTATCACAAATACATTTATCCAGGAGACCTTATTCTAAGTAGATAATATTCTGTTTTTACCTGATCACATTTCTAGGTTCTGTGTTTATTCTTAGTATTATTACTTCCCTATATCATGTATTTATTTATTATCTCCACAACATGAATTACATCTACATTAGAATATAAAGATGGTCTCTTTTTATTCATTTGTATCCCAAGCACTTAGAAAAGTACCCAGTACATACACAAATTATATAAGATTAATTGAATAAATGAAAACAGATGGAATAATTTGAGCTAACCATAATTATCTGGACAGCAAATTTGCTTGTTTATAATATTAGCTAAATTTTGTTTTATTAAGTAGAATAAAGCAATAAAAACCTATATTAATTAGATATCTACCTCAACTGAATCTGAAGAATAAATTTGGTGCTGAGCTGGCATGGAAAATTAGGACAATGAAGACAAAACCTACTTCAGGTGGAAGTGTACATGTCAGAAGAACTACAGCGTGCCTGCATTTTTGAAAGGGTTAACTGCTATGGTGCCCACCTGGTGCAGGTATTTCTTTGACATCCAACTTGAACTCTCAAGTATACCCCACTATCAGCAGATTTGGAGTGTGAAAGCAGACAAGAGATGTTAGGTCACACCCATCACTAATCATTTACTGAAAGTAATCCCTCCCATCCCACCCCACCCCATCCTGAAACAAGGGAGACAATCTTATCTTGCATGTCAGGGTAAGAAAAGAAGAAAATGGATTATTGGCACAATTTTCACTTTTTATTTCTGTCTATAAAACTCAAATTAAGAGATAATTATTTGAAGGGTGAAACACTTTACTTTTCTACAGTTTTGCCATTGTAGATCCAGCTTGTGGTACAGCTAATAAGCTATGAACATTATGATCCAGAGACCCTAGTAGAAACAAAGGTTATGGCTCATAGGCCTTGGGTATCAGGACCCACTGCCCTTAGAGTTTATCAGTTCTCTTGAAGTATTCCAGTGACCGTGGCCTGTAATTCCTCAGCTTGAGAACTCAACCTTCTACTTTTTTTGTACTTCCACCATCCTTCATCATTGCCACCACTGCTCCAGGCCATCTCCTGCCTAGCCTCTTGGAACTCATCCACCGTCTCACTACCAACACTGTTGCTGTTACCACCTGTTGTCACTGCCTCTACTTCCTCTCTTTGTTACCAGTCAAAGATTTACAAGAATAGACAGTTGCAATAGGTACTTTTTTTTTGGACCTAATATTGAAACACTGCACAGATGAGTTATACCACCATAACAAAGATGTGATATTGTAATTTTTACCAATCACAGCATAGCTTCCACTGTCATGATTTCTGGGCCTCACATAAGGAACTCCATAAGATTGTCAATCACTAAATTTCTGCTGGGCTTCCATGGAAAGGGATGTTACCTCTAACCTGAATGAGAAAATCTAGGGAGTGAACAAAGTCAACTCAAGTCCATTATGGCTCATCTTAGCATGATGTCTTCTAAGACAAGGACAAATTATCTAATGTGGCTTTAGCTGAGGAAAGCAGCTCTGGAGCTTGAGCTATGGTTTTGGTTATTCTAGCCCTCGTGGCTAGAATGAGTGAGGTATGCATCAAAGTGGTAATGCTAAATTCCTTTCTTTTTTAATTTTTTAAATTTTATTTTCCTATATCTGTTGAGACATGAGAGAGAGAGAGAGAGAGAGAGAGAGAGAGAGAGAGAGAATGAAAGGACATGATTTGCCTTCCACTATGGATTTAGAGCATCAAACTCAGATCATCAAGATAGTGTAGCAAGTGCTTTTACGCACTGAGCAACCTCACTGTCCTGGTAGGAGTGATTTTTGAATGACCCAGTGCCTTAGAAGTAGACTCTTGTTGCCAAAGGGATGCTTGGCAGATGGTTTCTTACTTAAGGCTGTTTAACTTGGAGTCTGGTGAGTGGAATCTGACAACTGATACTCAAGATATTGAGAAACTTGTTCCTGATAGTTAAAGTTATCTGGAGAAAAGTAATGCAAAGCACATACACATCAAATAACTGGTATGAAACCATTGTTCCTAAAACAGTGCCTAACAACTTTGGGGCCTTATATGATTAACTGAGTTTATCTCATGCCAAGTGTCCCTAGGAAGAATAAGGTCCTTCTGTCTGCTTCCATCATGCTTAAATAATATCTAAACTTTCTTACTGTGAAGAACAAATATGCAGCACCCAGCAAAGATATTGGGGAAGAAGGGAAAAGGAAGATAAATCTAAAGATTAAAGAAATTCTATCATCTAAGTACATTTTATTTTAAATATATTTGGGTAATTTAAGTCCTATTGTAATGAAGCCTGTAATTCAATCCAGAATGTTAAAAACTATGGCTAAGCTAGAACTTTAAACACAACAAATATTTACATCACAGGTGCCTCATGTGTCCTATAGATATGACACTCACCTAGGATGAAAATGGGAATATATATCCATATCAGCATAAGCTCCCACTTAAAATAAAAAATAAACTTCGAGGCCTATACATTTTTTCTCTGAAGATTGGCAGACCAATCCAAGTTAATCCAAGAAGCTTTTGTGCTGAGTTACAATGACTACATTAAACAGACAGTATTTCTCTTAAAATATCCACAAAACCTCTGATAGCCTAAATAATAATTTGACTCAGTAGAGCTAACATGGCTCTCAAGACAAACTTTCCTTTGTCATTGGCGTGTGTTCTTGAGAAAGTCAAAGAAGTGTCTAATCTTGGGGGGGAGGGGAGGAAGGAGCAATCTATGAGAGGTACCCAGAGAGACTCTAAAAACAAAACAAAACAAAAATCAAAGGATGGATGTTAGAAAGATTTCTGAAGCCTCAAAAATAAATAAATAAATAAAATGTCAGTATCATAAAATCAATAACCTGGCAAAACTAAAGATTTCATTTCTCCCCACTGAGTTCCAAGAATAAAAGTTATAGGATAAATTTTGAGTGAAAATTCTTGAACATGCTAAAAAATTATCCTACAGATGTTAAAATACAAATTATGAAATTTTGGAATCCTTTGTAGTTTCTCTAGTCAGATTTTCTACCTGTTAATTCAAAGTTGATTTTCCTGATACAAGAAAAACTGGTACTTCAATTTCTGGGAAGGATTTTTGTCCGTAGTATTCACTTTGAAGTAAATGTTATTGCACATAACAATGTATTACAATATACTCTTTGTAGCATTCCAATTTTACAGCAGTAGTTGAAGACACAGAAGCTTAGATTTTCTCATATTTGCTGGAAGAGATTATCTCACTTAAGTAAAACTCAATTAACTAGAATTTAGGAAGACTCAGGATTGGAGGATATAAGCTTATGTAATATATTTATATTTTCTCTTGAAAGTTTATCAAGGAATTGATAAACTTTCAAGGACTTGCTAAGGACTGAATCCAGGCACTCTAATATGCTATACAAGTACCATGAGCTATGTCCTCAGACCCAAAGACTATTTTTAAAGGAATAAATAAATATAATAAAAGTGGGAGAGAAGACAGCAGCAAAAATTTGATGTTTATTACCAGATATATTTATACTAGAAGAAGATCCTGGCCCCTGAGGATATTTTTCACTTAAAGAATAAAACATATTTTTGGCACAATATAGGTATCTATAGCAGCACTGATTGAGAAATCAGAAGGAAGAAGAATTTAAGAATTAACCTCCTGTGATCAGGAAAAGAGTGACAAACAGGGGGGTTACTTTTCTTAAAAGCCTTTCAGTATCATTTATTTTGTTTATGTTTCTTACTTTATGAAAGTAAAATTTGATATAATAAGTTAAAATTAAAATGGGAAATTATTGAAAAGATAGTCATACTTTTCATGAAATTTGAAAAAATGTGTAGCAGATATCTGTGGGAAGGTTAATGTGATAGGCTTTTATGCTGTTAGGTAATTGTCTTCTGGTTCTCCCAAAGTCTCCTATGTACTTTACAGACCTCTTGTGGTTAGGTGGGGCAATATTACTCCTGGGTGATTTGTGAATGGAAGTGATACACGCTATATCTGGGTTTGAGCACTTAATTATTGACTAGTGACTCTTCAGAGCATGTGTAATTCCTTCCATCACTGTAAGCAACAGTTAAGAAGGTTTTTCTCTATATACTTGGGACTATGGTGAACAAAGCCCTCTTCTGACCCATAATGGATATGGGTATTCACCAAGCAATATGCTAATATTATTTAAACAGTGGGGTTTGAAGCAGGACACTCTTTGACACTACCAAATAATGTGAACCATCTTATAATAGATTCAGAAACACACCTAAACTTAAAGGAGAGTCTAAATCTAAGACAATCAGTTTCCATCTCTGCTTTTCTATAAATGTGGCTGTCTTTCTCTGTCCTTTTATTTAGCAGCAATGCAGTTTATGGCAGCTCCAGGACTCCTAACCCCCCACATATTCCATCTACCAAAGACATTTTCATCCAGGTTTTTAGGTCAGACTTATTTCTGGATAAATGTATGAGTCACTAAGAGGAGTCATGAGTCAGAATCAGGAAATGACAAATCAGAGGCTCTATAACTCATGTGACCCATCAACTAGCTGGAGTGCTTTTACTCTACCTGGAGAGAAATCTTGAGAGGTCCAGAAGCTTTTCAAAGGTGGAAATCTGGCAGCATTTTCTATCATTCTGCATCGGGCAACAGTGAGCAGCAGCAAAAATCAGGTGGAAATAGCCATAGTAGGTGCTACTCTGGGAAGATCTGCTCTCCTGTACGATTTAATACCTCTAACTCTATACATCTCAGGCTTAAGAAGCCAGCATTCCCTTGGCTGCAGCTGGTATTGAAGCTTCCAGGCAGGCCTAGATATTATAATCCCTCAGCCCTTTTACAACAGCCAGTGAGAATTGCTTGGCAGAACAGCAGTGCTTGGGTTCCTTGGCCATAAAGATTTGCCAGCATTCTGTAACTCTTGCAGTGACTAAGGCCTAGAGATTTCTTCTTCCAGCCATTTATCCTTCTTCATCCTGAGATCGCCACCCTCTGCTGCTGTCTTTGTACTTATATCACCTATCTTCCTGCTCTAGCTACTCTTGGTGCTCAGCTACCTCATGGCAAGTTACCTTTCAGCATTCACACTTTGGCCTACCAACTGCTCAGGCAGTATAGCTTCTGCTTCTTGCCTTACTGCCTGCTATCATGGTTAACCTGTCATCTTTATTCATGTTACCAGCTCAGCTAATACTAAAGAAAGTAGGAAAAGGAAAAAAACCACTTGATAGAAGCCTTTATTGGCCCAAATATTAAAACATCCAAAAGGTAGAGAACTTGTAATTCTCTATAACGATAGAATGTAGAGAGAATTGTACCTCTCTTCATTAAGAGATTCTGAACAGCATACTTACATAGCCAGAGAAAGGCTGTTAGTATCAATTACAGAACACATCACATTCAAGTGATAATCTGTGTTTTCACCAAGTATCACAATCCTTCTGAAAGGCTTCTTTGACCAAGGTAGAAATGGTTATGGAGTCATCTAGAGTTCATAAGGCTTGTAACAGCAAAAATTCTGATATAGACTGTTTCAAACAGTCCTGGGTGAGGTTATACCTTCAGGAGATGAGCCAAACAGGCTAGCCATCATTGTGTAGTCTCGAAAGATGTCCCTGTTCATGGTACTGAACTATTAGATTGACAGTCCTTTGTTCAAAGCAGACAGGGCAAGAAGAGAGTGTCCAACTGTTTCTACAAGAAGACAAACATCAGGAGTGATTACAGTAAGAACTTAAAGAGCTTACTGTTAACAGTGGTAGTGATATTAATAGATTTTAAAAGTGCATTAACAATGTTTAACACTTGCCCATTGTCCTAGGAAGCAATAGATTCCCCTCACCTGACTAGGTTTCCTTCAAGATTAAAAGCACATTTTCCACATATTTATTGAGCAGAGCAGTATTTAGCACCTTAGAATTACTTGACTTTAAACAAAACTAACTGCTGATCTTAATTTATCTGAATGTAGCCAAAACTTGCTTAGTCAGTTTGTTTGAAATATTTCTTGATAATGTTAACATGCATCTAAGTTGAGACTCATTATAGTTAGCTGCTTAAGTATTCAAGAATGGGTGTTCTACAGAGAACTTATATGGCTTTATTAAATGTTTCATTCATGTACAACTTCCAGCTCTAAGAAAAGCATGTAACTTTGGTGACAGTGACCATGTAAGAAATGTTCTTACTTTCTTGTACCTTGACAGAAGCTTCAAGCTGAACAAGGCTCAGCAGAGCTGACCATTCATTTTCTTTCTCAAAAGTGAGGAAAAAATGATTGTCTTACAAAATTGTGAGGAAAGGATACTAAAAGCATCATCTTTTTTTGGTTTTGATCACATGTTCCTACTCAAAGCTTTTAGATTTGCAGCAAACTGATTCTATTACTATGACAGCATGCTGGGCAGTAGATATCCACTCTTTTAACAGAGCAGGCCATATTTTCTCCTACTTACAGACTTCTGAAATGTGTGTGGGGCTGAAGGGAAAAAAATAAACCAATTGTTTTAAATATTGAGTAGTGATACACTGACTTTTAAATATGTGTTGGGGTCTATGCAGTTTCTTAGGTAGTAATTCAAGCATTCAGTATATGGTGACTATTTGCAGCATCCTTGAGTGATGCCCTGTAAATATTTGTCAAAGGGCTATTTATAATATAATTGGTAAATAAAATGAACTCAGGAGGTTATGAACTCTTCGTTGGCTTTCTAGTCCTTTCCTTTATTTCCTTTTTGCCATTTATGTTCTTGAGTCAAATGACTCATGCCACAGTGTCACCATTCCTTCAAGGAATTTGAAATAGCAAATAAAATCCAAAAGCCTCCTCACTCCTTTTAAATCCCACATCTCATCTCTACATAGTAACATGACCTAACAAAAGGGTTACTTCAGAATGAATGTTTGATTGAATCTAGATGCTAATTTATATGCTGAAATATTCTGATTCTATAGAATTATCTGTACTTTTTTTTTAAACAATTCAACTTAGTGATTTTCTATTTTCTGTTTGACACCTGTGGCAACTTCTAAGCATCACATCACTTCTTTGAAACTCAGTTTTCAGGGTTAAACAATAAAATTAATTATTTATCAATTATTCCCTTAAATCTCACTAATTCTGTGTATTTAAGAAATGCAGTAGTTAGAAAAAAGCTAAAACTGAAAGGGAAACAAATTATCAGTCACTACATTTTTAAATTAAACAAACAGCTGGTCAATTTTGTTTACCTTTGCAATAACATATACTACAAAAATAGCCAATGGTCATGTTTGATTGACTTTTTATTAATTGTTGCTGAAAGCAGTCATTGTCAAAGTGTAGGGGCCCAAGTGTTTGTGAATAACCCTCTCATTGTTACTTTTGTAATAATACTCATTCCTTCTCATGTTCACAGTTTTCTAGAGTCTGTGTGACACATGTGCTTATAACATATTAAATACAGATGAGGCGATAATAACACAGCTATATCTGCTCAGGAACTGATGTAAAAGCACTCTGATGCATCTTTTGTTTCTTTGTTTGAGAAAGAGTTATATTTCACTAAAAGCACATTGTTTCTGTAATAAACAATATATGATAAATAAATACTAAATAATATGTAATAGGTTTATTATTTAAAGAAATAACTTTCTAACTTACTGATTTTTAATTTATAATAGGAAAATATTGAGGCATGTCACACATAAACAAATGCTCAATAGCATTCACAAAAATATTTTAATTGTATAGAGGAATTTTGAAAATAAAAATTAAAACCTTCTTCCTTAAAATAGTAGAAACCATAAATTTTTACCCATAAAATTTATTTGTGCATATGCATAATTTTTTCTAAAAGAGCTCATTTTGGTCTCTGAGTCCTTAACTTTCAGCAAGCCAGACCAATATCATCTAAGCTTGACATCCTTCCTGCCACACTTTTATTTTATTTATGAATGCAAGTCCCCTCTGGGCAGTGGCCATGGCTAATCTGAGTAGACAGCCATTCAGATTCTAACTTATGCTTCAAATTTATGAGCATTAATTTAAATAATGTGTACAAGAGAACCTGCCAACCACACATACTTCCGAGATAATTATGCCATTACCTACTTTGTCCTGAAACATGTTATTCTTTGCTAATGACTGGTTTTCTGATTTCACGGAAACTATTACTTACGTTTCCTTCTCTTATACTTTATAAAATGGTTAAATTGACCACAAAGCACAAAGGCTCACAAGGAAACCTATATACTCTCCCTAATTCAAGAACATCATCCAAAATCTTCTGATCAATTAGCAGCCCTTGTAGCCCAAAAGTTCCTATCAGCATGCTGAGATTTCTTCCATCTAGAATTTTCTTTTCTCATGGTTCCATTTCACTCCCCACTATACATAACTCCATCTTTTATCTATTGTGTAATATAACTTTCTCAAAGTTGTGACTTCCTGCTTCTGATTCCCTTCTCTCACCTTCTCTCAACCTCATGCCAGTGAGAATTTGCCCCTATTTTCAGCAATGTCACAGATGACCTATGAACAGTCTACTGGTTCATTCCCAGATCTTCACTGGTCTTTCAGATGCTTTTTGCACAGTCGATCATTTATTTCTCCCCTGAAGACCTTCTACATTTAACTTCTAAGACTCCTTTTGGGAAGCAGCTTCTGTATCACTATTCATTTGTCAATCTGTCTTCATTTTTCTAACTTCCTGAAAGTTAAGCACTCAGATCTCAAATATTGGACCACTTCCCTTTTCCATATTGTTGTCAATTACTTAGTTTTATCCCTAAAATCTTTATTAGTGCAAATTTATTGCATAAAGTCATGTTTTCTTAGTAATGGCCTTTCCGACTAAGGTCCATTACAACATTTTCATTCAGCTGTAGAAGATAAGTTTGACCATAGCATCCTCTGTTACCATTTCTTGTACTTCCCTTCTTTTGAGGTTGCCTTGCTTTTTTTTCAAACAAACCAACTTCTACTTTCACACTACATACATATATATTTTAACAAAAATTACCCATGAGATTTGTTTTCTGAATCGGATTTATTTCACTTAACATGATGATCCATTTTCATGCAAATTCTATATCATTCTAATTTGTGGCTGAATAAAACCCTATTGTCTAATAAACCACATGTTAAAACATGGTTCATTTAGTAAACACCTAGGTTGATTCCACAATGTACCTAACTTTTGTGAATTTTGTAGCAACAATCATAGGCATGTAAGTATCTGTATAATATGCTGACTTGGATTCATTCAGATTGATTTTCTGGAATGGAAACTTAGATTAGATAGTTCTAATTTGAGGTTTTGAAAAAAAATCACCTTTCCATGGTGGCTATACTAAGGAGGCATAAGCACTCCTAGCTCCTCACAAGGATTTGTTTGTGTGATTGGTTGTTGTTATTTTAGTGGTAGACATTCTAAGATAAGATGCTGCTTCAACATACTTTTGATTTGCATTTCCTAGATGGTTAAGGATTATGAACACTTTTTCATATATTTATTAACCACATTAGTACTTTGTCTTTGAGAACTTACACATTCTTTGACCTATCTAATTACTGTACAATGAGGATAAGTTGTGGTATTTAATTTTTAGTTGCTCATATTAAAATATTAAGCCCCTATCAGTTGAATAACTAACAAAATGTTCTCCTGTTGTATAAGCTCTCTCTCCACTATGTTAATACATTTACTATACAGAAGTTTTAAGTTTCATTTGCCATTGCAATTATTTCTTGAACCATCATTCCTTTTAGGAAATTCATTGCCTATGCCTACATCTTTAATTATTTTTCCTATGTTTCCTCTGGCTTTTCAGATTTTTAAGTATTATGTTAAACTTTTGGTTTATTTGATACTTATTTCTGTATGAAACTATTCTATCCAAGTCCAGAAAGTAAGTCTAATGAATTCAAGTCCATGCTTTTTCTGAAAGCACTTCTTGCCTTTAGAAATTGGAAAATTTTGCCAGACTTTACTATCAAGGTGAAGCATGTATGTAAAGTATGTAGTTGGTCTGTTGCCCTAGTGTGCATTTTACACCAGATGCCTATTTAACAAGCCTTTAAGTAAACAGTATATATTGATCTTTCTATGTAATCATCTCTTACAAGCTAAGCTAAATGCTGAGTTTTGTTCTTAAATTATGTATACTTCCATGCCTCTGACAGAGGAAAGGGAGATGGGATCGAGAGGGATGGGAGGGGGAAGGAAGAGGGAGGGAAACAGATAGGAGGGTGAAGAGAGAGGGGGACCTAGAGAGAATTGGGATAATGATTCAATGAAAGTAGTCAGTTGATTGGAGGCAAACTTAAAGAAAACAAGTGTTTGAAGAAGTATGTGAGTATAGGTCAATGATATCTGTGGTTTTTAGTGCTATTAAGGCCAGTAGGGCACATGCAGTAAGGTAAATCCTTCCCTTGTAAACACTGTTGAAAAAATGAGTGATTCATCATGCTTTCCCATGCTATGTTTTCTATTTTCAATAAATATACAGAAAAACCCCTTTTTAGAAAGTAGCAACATAGACCGACAGAAGATACAAGGAGTGAAGGGAATCCAAATTTGGGCTTACTCTTGCTCTAAAGAACTTGATGAGGAAGAATTTATTTTATTCTTTAATACAGCACTGGTGCAGTTTTGTTCTTCCATATGAATTTTAGATTGGTTTTCTAGTTTTATGAACAATGCTATTGAAATCTGATGGAGGAAACATTGAGTCTTTAGATCATTTTTATCCATAAAGCCATATTTTACAATATTAATTATGATGACTGCTCGGCATAGGAGAGCTTTTAATTTTCTAGTTCTTTCTTTCTTTTTAAGTTTCCCTTATAAAGTCTTTTGCCTCCCTGATTTGATTTATTCATAGATGCTTTGGAACATTCTTTGAAGGAGATTGTTTTCCTGATTTCTTTATCATCTTTATCATATTATTATTGACATATATAATACTTCTACTGTTATTTTGTGTTACTTTGTATTTGGCTACTTTACTGAAAACATCCAACAGATCTGTTTTCTGGCAGAGACTTTAGTGTCTTTTAAGTATTAAATCATATCATCTGAAAAAAAAAGTTCATTTGAGCTCTTCGTTTCCATTTACACTCCCTTCTATTTATTTCTTTTATCTTATTTTTGTAGCTAAAACTTCTAACACTCTGTTGCATAAGAATACAGAGTAGACACCCTTGGGTCCTGTTCTGATTTAAGAGGAATGCTTTCAGTTTTCCTCATTTAGTACAATGTTGGCTATTCATTATGTTGAGTATGTTTCTCAACATAATGTTTCCAATTTCTTCATAGCCATTATTATGGAAATATGTTCAACTTTGTCACAAGTCTTTTGAGATGGACATGTAATTTCTTCTACTTATTCTGTTTATGTGCTGTGCTCCAGTTACTGGAGTATGTATGTTGATTAACCCTTGCATCTTTAGATAAAGCCAAATTTTATGGCAATTGTTATTTTAATTTAAATATGTTATTAAATTCTATTTTAATAATAAGCTTTGCATACATGTTAATAAAGAGCTTAAAGTCTGTGGAGTTTCATTTCTTTATCTGTTTGCATGTTATTTTGGTTTTGGTTTTTGGTGTTGGGCCAACACCAGCTTCATGAAATAAATTTGTTAACATTCTTTCCTTTTCTATGTTATGCAATAACTTAAGAATAATTGATATTGGTTCTATATTCAATGCATGCTAGGAGCCATAGGTCCTTAACCTGTTACACTTTGATGACTTGGTCAAGGGATATGACTCAATGAGCAAAGTACTGGTTGCACAGTAATGTGTACTTGTGTTTGGATACACACACACACACACACACACACACACACACACACAAACCAGGGACAACAGTGTACCTGTACTCTCAGCCATGGGATGAAGACACAGGATGATCCCAGGGGCTCATTAGTGGCCAGTATAGCCATTTTATGAGCTCCAGGTTGAGGGATTCTGTCTCAAAGGATAGAATGGAAAATAGTAGAAGTGCCCACTTCGTTCTGTCTTCCACCATCATACAAATGACTATGCAGGTGTGAGAGGTTTTGTTTCTGCTTTTCCATGACTTATGTATGTCCTCTTGATCATATTTTGCAGTTATATTCTAGAAACTTATCAGCTTCCCACACATTTTTTTAATTTATTGCAA
>JADRCH010000323.1:573721-644790 GCA_019843965.1 Rhynchomys soricoides | reverse complement strand
GTTTATCAATCTTGTTAGTATCTTCAAAGAACCACCATGATTTGGGGGAGTCATTTTGATGCATATATGTTTATATATTATGTTAACAACTTAACAGTTGACCAGAAAGCCCCAGAACAAAAAGAAGGAAACACACAAAAGTGGAATATATATCAGGAAATAATTAAACTGAGGTCTGAAATAAATAAAAACAAACAAACAAACAAAAAACTCAAAGAATCGATGGAATAAAGAGTTGGTTCTTTGAGAAAATTAACAAGGCAGACAAATCCACATCCAAACTAAAAGATGGATAAAGTATACAAATTAACAAAATCCAAAATGAAAAGGGGGACACAACATCAGATACCAAGGAAATTCGAAGAATCTTAAGGGGACATACTTTAAAAACCTATAGTCCACAAAATTTGAAAATCTAAAAGAAACAGATTATTTTCTCAATAGACACCACTTACCAAAGTTAAATCAAGATCAGGTAAGCAGTATAAATAGATCTATAAGCCCTAGTGAAATAGAAGCAGTCAATAAAAGTCTTTCAACTCAAAATGCACAGAGCCAATTGATTTTCACGCAGAAGTCTACCAGACTTTCAAAGAAGAGCTAATACCTATATTTCTCAAATTATTTCATAAAACAGAAACAGTAGGAACATTGCCCAATTAATTTTATGAGACCACAGTTACCCTCATACACAAATCATATAATGACTCAGCAAAAAGAATTCCAGACAAATTTCTCTTATTAAAATAAATGCAAAATAACTCAGTGAAACATGTGCAAACTAAATCCAAGGACACATCTACCATAATCAACTAGGCTTCATTCCAGACATTCAGAGATAGTTGAATATGTGAAAATTAGTAAATGTAATCCACCACATAAACAAACTGAAAGAAAAAAAACTACATGATCATCTCACTGGAGGCTCAAAAGGCCTTTAACAAAACCCAACACCCCTTCATGTTAAAAATTTTGAAGCCATCAGGGATACAAGAGGCATACCTCAACATTAAAATGGAAATTTGTAGCAAGCCTATATAACCAACATAAAATTAAATGTAGAAAATTTCAGAGCATTCTTACTAAAACAAGAACAAGAGAAGGCTGTCAACTCTCTCAATGTTTACTCAATGTAGTACTTAAAATTAACAATAAGACCACTGAAGGAGATCAAATGGATACAAATTGGAAAGGAAAAAGTCAAATCATTATTATTTGTAGACACTGTGATAGTATATATAATTGACCCTAAAATTCCACCAGGGAACTGCTATAGCTAATAAACACTTTAAGCAAAGTGGCTGAATATGACATTAACTCAAATAATCAGTAGCACTCCCATACACAAGTGACAAATGGATTAAAAAAGAAGTCAGAAAAATACTTTTCAATAGCCTCAAATAACATAAAATATCTTAGGTTAACTCTAGACAAGCAAGTGAAAGACTTGTATGATAAAAACTTCAAGATTTTGAAGAAAGAAATTAAAGAAGATAGAAAAATATCCCATGCCCAAGGATCAGGATTAACAGTAAAAATCACCACCCTACCAAAAGCAACTTTCAGATTCAATGCAATCAGAAGATGGAAAGATCTCTCATGCTCATGGATTGCTAGAATTGACATAGTGAAAATGGACATCCTATCAAAAGTAATCTCTAGATTCAATGCAATCCTCATCAAAATTCCAACACAATTAATTCTTCATAAATATGGAAAAAGCAATTCTCAAATTCATATGGAAAAAAAAAACCCAGAATAACCAAAATAATTTTCAACAATAAAAGAACTTCTGAGGGAAATCACTATTCCTGAACTCAAGTACTACAGAGTGATAGTGATAAAAACTGCATGGTATTGGTACAGACACAGGCAGTTCTACCAATAGAATAGAACCAAAGACCCATAAGTAAACCCACATATCTATGGATACTTGATCTTTGACAGAGAAGCCAAACCCAGATGGTGGAAAAAGAAAAGCATCTTCAACAAGTGATGCTGGTCTAACTGGAGGTCTGCATGTAGAAGAATGCAAAGTGATCAAGTCTAAATGGATCAAAGACCTCAAGATAAAACCAGATACACTGAATCTAATAGAAGAGAAAAGGGGAAACAACTTTGAATACATTGGCACAGGGGAAATTTTCCTGAACTGAACAATGGCTTGAGCTCTAATATCAACAGTTGATAAATGGGACTTCACGAAACCGAAAAGCTTCTGTAGGCAAAGACACTGGCAATAGGACAAAACAGCAACCTACATATTGGGAAAAATCTTTGCTAACCCTATGTCTGGTAGAGGACTAATATCTAAAATTTATAAAGAATTCAAGAAGTTCTCTAAAAAACCAAACAACCCAGATGAAAAATGGAGTACAGAGATAAACAGAGAATTCTAAATATAGGAATCTCAAATGGCTGAGAAGCACTTAAAGGAATGTTAACATCTTTAGTCATCAGGGAAATGTAAACCAAAATGACCCTGAGATTCTACCTTACACCAATCACAATGGATAAGATCAAAAATTCAAGTGACAGCAGATGCTGGGGAGGATATGGAGAAAGAAGAACCCTCCTCCACTGCTGGTGAGACTGCAAACTTGTACAACTACTCTGGAAATCAGTTTGTCCGTTTCTAAGAAATTGGAAATAGTTCTATCTAAAGAGCCAGCTATACTGCTCCTGGACATATACCGAAAAGATGCTCTAGGATGAACAAGGACACATGGTTCACCATGTTCACAGCAGCCAGAAACTGGAAACAACCCAGATGTCCCTCAACTAAAGAATGATTACAGAAAAATGTGGCTAATTTACACAATGGAATACTATTCAGCTATTTAAAGGGAGGACATCATGAATTTTTCCAGGCAAATTGATGGAACTAGAAAATCCTGAGTGAAGTAACCCAGACTCAAAATGACATGCAAGGTATGTACTCACTGATAAGTGGATATTAACCAAACAGTACAGAATACCCATGATATAACTCAGAGATCAGAAGAAGATTAGCAAAAGGGGAGACCGAAGTGAGAATGTATCAATCCCACTTAGAAGGGGGAACAAAGTAATCACAGGAGGCAGAGGGAAAGAGGGACCTGGGTGTGAGAGGGGAGAGAGAAGGGAAAGGGGGCAGGATCAGGTATGGGGGGAGACTGGAGAGAAGCCAACAGTGCCAGAAGAATGAATGGAAATACGCAGCTGGGGTGGTGAGTAGGAGGAACATCTAGAAAGTCCCAGAGACCTGGGATGGAAGAAGCTCCCAGGACTCAATATGGGTAACCTTAGTTGAAATGCCCAACAGTGGGGAGATGGAACCTGAAGAGACCACCTCAAGTAGTTAGACAAGACCCCCCAGTGGAGGGAAGGGACACCAACCCACCTTCAAAACTTTCTACCCAAACTTGTTCCTGTCTAAAAGAAATGCAGGGGGAGAAAATGGAGCAGACTGAATGAATGGCTGACCAGTGACCAACAGGGAATCCATCCCCTTAGTGTCCACCAAACCCTGACACTATTACTGAGGCTATGTTGTGCTTGCAGACAGGAGCCTAGCATGGTGGCCCTCTGAGAGGCTCTACCAGCAGCTGACTGAGACAGATGCAGGTACTTACAGCCAAGCATTGGACTGATTTTGGGGACCCTTATGGAAGAGTTAGGGGAAAGATTGAAGGAACTGAAAGGGGTGGCAACTCCATAGGGAGACCAATAATGTCAACTAACTCAGACCCCTGGGAGCTCCCAGAGACTAAGCCACCAACCAAAGAGCATACATGGGGTAGTCCAAGGCCCCCAACACATATGTAGCAGAGGACTGCCTTTTCTTGCTTCATTGGGAGAGGAAGGGCCTAATCCTGTAGAGAGTTGATGCCCCAGGGAAAAGGGATGGGAGGGAACACCCTGTCACAGGTAAAATGGAGGGGTTATGGGATGAAGAACTCTTCGAGGAAGGACCTGGAGAGGGAGGGGAGCAACATTTGGGATATAAATAAATATACTAATTAATTTTTTAAATTAATAAAAATGAACATAAGCTCATAAATGCTTAAGATGAGAAAAAAGAAAAATAGTTAAATGTTCAAAATGGCTCATCAATATTGTGTCCAAAAAAAATTCTGAGAAAAAAAGAATTCATAATTGGTAGCTATAGAAAATGAGAAAGGTGATTGTTATTCCAGGATTAATTTCAAGAAAAGGTAGTCCACTCTAAGAATTATCTAAACACAAACATAACGTTTTTGCCTGCCAAAGGACCTTGTAACCAAAACACTGACATAGTATTTAATCATATGAAATAGAAATAATCACAAATATACATGATGATTTTGGTCATGCTAATTCTGCATCAACCAAGACCAGTCTTCAATGTTTTAATGTTAGTTCTGTTAGTTTGGTCTAAATTTTAGTTGCTATGCTGAAGCATCATGGATGAAAGCTACTGGTAAAACAGTTTATTTTGGCTTACAGAGGAGCTAGGAACTCTAGTGCCAGGAAAGGCATGGCATGTGGACAGGAGCAGGGAGCTGGTAGGTCACATATTTATTCTCTTTCTTGTAAGCATTATTACTTATAGCCAGTGTTTTCAGTGACTAATTTGGTTCCACTTTGTTGTACAATTTTCTTCTGTGATTTCCAGTGATTTCTGAGGGTACATGGGCATGTAGGGTGCACTATATAGCACAAGGGCTGCCAGCTGCCAATAATGTCTAATAGCAAGAAATAATAATTTGTATCAGGAGCTAAAAACAGATTTGACTTCTCCATATTGAGTTCCCTATTCTTTAAACCAAATGTTGCTAAGCTAAAGATTTTCAACATTTAAAGCTAGAATCCTGTGTTAATGAACATGATTCTGGAAAACCAAACACAACAATTAATTGTCTTTGAAACTTCAATACTTCCAGCTTCCAATTTCTAATTCTTATGATAAAATAAAGCAGAGATGTGTCTCTTAAAATATGCATGAAATGGTATCAGCATCAGAAGGTATATTTCTGAATGTTAAGTACTTCAGAAATTAGGTAAAATTTATCTCTAAAACTGTCTTGTTGGGACTTAGATCTGACATCTTTTATTCATTATATTCAAATCATGAGGACACATGAGAAATTCCATAGAAATAATTGACAGTGTTTGTTTTTCCTCTCAAGAATTACCAAAAGGGAAAAGCATACTATTAGCATGAAGCCCGCAACCATGTCAATATAAGAAGTAAAACCCTCTCTCAAGAAGCAGCTAGTAAAGGGTTAAACATATTAGTGTAAATTCAAGGTCTCCTGGCTAAGTGGTAAAATAATTCAAAGGATCAAATCTAATAAACAAGGGAGTTTAATGATTACTGAATCTACTGTGTGCCAATTTAATTCACTGTTGCACACATAGTAAAGCTCTTAGCTCCGCACTTGGCAAAATAATTACCTCATTAAAAGAAGATGTAAATGTAGCTAAGGAATCTTCATGGACTCAGGTTTGCCCAAGGAAAATACAAGATCTATATTAAATAAAATTTCTATATTCCATTTAATGTCAGAACATGGAAGCTTTAAAATACCATCATATTTGGGGAAAATAAAAAGAGACTATTGTTAGATAAATGCATATAGATAAAATTTTTAAAAATATGACAGTTTATATTTCTGAATTGATATACTCTCATGTATGTAACAATAAAAGATTCAGTTAAGTTCAGAAAAGGAAGCCTCAGGTAAGGGCCTTTCAATCCCTGTTGAATATGTGAGTCACTTTGGAAAGCATTTAAAATTATGGATACCTTCATCTAATCACCAAGGTTCTGGTTTTAGAAGGTGGAAAATGTTTTGGCATAAGTACATTTTAAAAACTATCTGAGTCACCGTAATATTTAACCAGAGATAAGAAATCACTGTTCTAAGTAACTAGCTATGTTATGTATGGGGACATTTTAAAATCAAAGTGGTTCTATAAATAGTTCTGTATGGATTGAAGAGCAAACAGCTCCTGTTGTGGGGCAACCATGTAGTCATTTTTCCACATTCCCAAAGCTGAAGTCATCAACAGTGTTCTTGTCAAGAGCTGGCTAACTATGTGCTTTATTCCCTCCAAGAGGGGAAACTCCTCATCTCTAATGACAACCTTCAGTCTTTTGATGGCTAAAATGTACTGCTAATTCTCATCATTATTTCCTTTGTTCATTAATGAAAAATGAACCCCCTTCTTCTATAGATCATGTTGTCTTCAACATTCAGTTTTCCCCAGCTTGTTTCAAGTCGTGATTTGACTGTTTTCTCCCATAAGGACTGTTTACTTATAAAGATTTTCAGGACTCATAGAGCCAATGTGTAGGGATTTCCTCATGATTTGATATCTGAAGTACTCGAACCTATTAACCAAGAAGAAAACAATAGGTTTCCTAGTACAAATACCATAGAGTAGAGGAAATGGACTCCAGGACCATTCAACCTCAGGTGGAGACTTACAGCGATTTTAACCCTAAATAGAATTTTCTGAAAATTCCAACTGATGGATGGGATTTGCTAGCTAACTAGAGGATAATTGGGAGAACTGAGGGTTATTTTGTAATGATTTCTTACCTAGGACTGATTTTATCAGGTTCATCTAGCTTATTTGTTATAAATTAGCCTATAAATCCTGATTTTCAACTAGGCTGAATAATGAATATCAACATTTGGCCAGACAGTGGTATAGGGCAGTAAGAAATAACAAAATGTAGTAAATTCTGGATTCTACCTTGCACTTAACATTACTCATCCCCAAACTAAGCTGCATGCTAACATGGAGAATAAACTAACCAGAGTTTCTGACAGTTGCTCAGTTATACTGTTGCTGATGGTTTATCTTCCTGGTAAATCATTCACAAAAATAGGGCTTAATAATATCCTGTTTGTAATATTCTATTTCTCATTATGAACAGCATGCTGTCCTTATTACTTTTGGTTGAAGTGTCTTTTATTAACTTTTAATAGATTAGTATTTCCTAATGCTAAATAAAAATTTGGTTTTCAAGCTCAACTTTCCTTGTAGACATAGCTTTCCTTTGAAACAACTGCCTAAAGATATTTACAATTGATGTAATTTATGAGCAGTGCTGGCCTTTACCAACATTCCCCTGACCTCAGGCAGCACAGTATGGTTTCAGATGGTATTAACTGGTCAGTACAAGACTTTGTTCTAGAATCAAGTACTTAATTGGTAAAACCTAACACTGGGAAGATCCTAATATACCACATTTACAAATCTATCTACAGGGAAGGCTCTGGAATTGCTCTAATGCCAGGAAAATTAATCCCCTAATACCTGGCAATGTTTTCCAGTTCTGTAGCCTGTCTCTTCACTTGGCTGATAGTTTCCTTTGCTGTGTAGAAGCCTTTTGATTTTGTGTGATCCTTTTGGTAAAATTTTAGAATTATTGCGATGCCTTTGGAATTCCTTTCAGAAATTCTTTTTGCCTTTACCTATGTTTTCCTGTAGCAATTTCAAAGTTTTGGCCCTTGATGATTTAGAGATAGGGATCTAGTTTCATTCTTTCAGAGTTGGACATTCAAATTTCTAAGTATTATTTGTTGAAGGGTTTTTTTTTCCAATGTAAGTTTTACAACTTACAGATATGTTCGTAAGTGGTGTGTGTGTGTGTGTGTGTGTGTGTATGTGTGTATGTGTGTGTGCTTCCAACATTTTAATTCAATCTTATTGGTCTGCATTTCTGTTTTTTGTGCCAGTAAATGCTGCTTTTGTTAGAAAAGCCCTACTGTAAGGAAAATTGGTACTTTGATGCCTCTTGCATTGTTTCTACTGGGCAGGATTGCTTTGACTATAGGGGGTCTTTTGTGCTTCTTTATTAATTTTAGGATTTTTTCGATTGCTGTAAAAAATGTAATTTTGATTTTGATAGATATTATATTGAATCTGTAGATCACTTTTAATAATACATACTACTTACATAGTATCCATTGTAACAATCCAGGAAGATAGAATATTTTGCTTTTTTGAGTGTCTTTTTCAGTTTCTTTCTTCAGGTCTTAAAGTTTTTACCTCCTTGTTTAGTTTTATTACTGAGTTTTACTTTTGTTTTAAAGCACTTTTATTTTTATTTCTTTCATTAATAATTTTATTTGTTTACTATTTGTTTACCAATTTACTATTTATTTATTTGTTACCCAAATTTATAGGACAAAATGAAAGCAGTGCTTTGAGGAAAATTCATAGCACTAAGTGCCCTGGTAAAGAAATTGGAGAGATCCTACACTAGCAACTTAACAACACACCTGAACGCCCTAGAACAAAAAGAAGCAAACACACGCAAGAGGAGTAGAAGGCATAAAAATAGTCAAACTCTGAGATAAAGTCAACCAAATAGAAACAAAGAAAATACAAAGAATCAACTAAACCAAAAGCTGGTTCTTTGAGAAAATCAACAAGAAAGATAAACCCCTAGCCAAACTAATTAAAGGGCAAAGAGACAGTATCCAAATAAATAGAATCAGAAATGAAAAGAGAGTCATTAACAACAGAAACTGAGGACATTCAAAAACTCATCAGATCCTACTCCAAAAGCCTATACTCAACAAAACTGGAATATCTAGATGAAATGGATGATTTTCTAGACAGATACTACATACCAAAGTTAAATCAAGAGCAGGTAAACTACCTAAACTGACCCATATCCTCTAAGGAAAGAGAAGTCATTAAAAACCTCCCAACCAAAAAAAAAAAAAAAAAAAAAGCCCAGGGCCAAATGGCTTTAGTGCAGAATTCTACTACCAACACTCCTCAAACTATTCCATAAAATAGAAACATTACCTAATTCATTTTATGATGTCACAATTACTCTGATGTGCAAACCACACAAAGACCCAACAAAGAAAGAGAACTTCATTTACATTTCAAATGATATTCCAGTTTCCCCTCCACAAACTCCCTATCCCATCCTCCCTCTCCGCCATCCACTTTGCCTCTATGAGGGTGCTCCTCCACCTATTCACCCCCTCCTGCCTCACCTCTCTAGCATCCTCCTACAGTGGCATCAAGCCTTCACAGGACCAAGGGCCTCTCCTCCCACTAATACCAGATGAGGCTATCCTCTGCTACATATGTATCTGGAACCATGGATCCCTCCATATATACTCTTTGATTGGTGGTTTAGTCCCTGGGTTCTCTGGGTGGTCCAGTGAGTTGATATTGTTGTTCTTCCTATGACATTGCAATCCCCTTCAGCTCCTTCAGTCCTTCCCCTAGCTCTTCCATCTAAAGCTTTTTTAAATGAGATTTTTTCATTTCTTTTTGAGAAAATATATTATTTCCATATAGATGCTTACTGGTTTCTATATCTTCTTACATTGCTGAGAGCATTTATCATACCTAATAGTCCATAATGACTCCATCAGATAATGTTATCTACAAGTAGGGATAAGTTGGCTTCTTCCTCTTTCAAGTGTTTTGTGAGTAAGAGTGAAGAAAGTAGTATCTTAATTTGTCCTAGGTTTTAAATGGGATAGTTCGGTTTTCCCTACATTATCCAGTGTTGGAGATTATATATATATATATATGTGTGTGTGTGTGTGTGTGTGTGTGTGTGTGTGTGTGTGTGTGTAGCCTTTGGTATGTACAGGGATATTCTTTGTACCGCTGTCTTCTAACTCAGCATGCTGATCCCTAGATATTGACTCTTATTGATGACAGTAGCTGACACTAAGAAATGGAGTACAGATAGAGCTTGAGGCCTAAACTTCAGTTCCACAGGGGAGAAAAACACCTCAACCTTAGTACAACTTATTCTTTTTTAAGCATTGTAAATATCTCTATTAAAAGAAAAAAGGTGACTTCATTCAAAACAAAGATAAGCTTATAAGAAAATTCCAGCTTATAAACCAATTCAAAATTCACATAGATACAACAGTGAAACAAAACAAACAAACAAATAGAACAAAACCAAAAATGTCAGCGTGGGATTTACCGGAGATGTTAAACAAAACTAATGTGGTATGTAGAACCACACCAAAATCTATCACATTATGAACTAATTATAAAACTTAAATTTAAAATACAGGTCCCATGTATAGATGAATGATGCCAATGCCAGAATCCATGTTTATTAAATAAAAATCATGTGTCTGGTGTGTGGTACCTCCATAGAAGTTGTTCCAGAAAGCTCAATAGCCAGCCCCCTGACCCCCCATAAAACTGTACATGCAAAAGCTATTGGTTGTCAATGAGAACTGGATAGTAAGGCCCTATTGCTGAAGTACAACACATGTTAGTTGTAGAATACAGAGAATCTATGTTGGAATGATCATGAAACATCTTCCTGCTAGCTATTTTTCACAAGGATAGAAGTTGCAATACAGGCAGAGGGGGAAAAAATAAAAACACCGAAATAAGTCTTCTTTTCTTTCCTTCTTTCTTTGTTTCTTTTCTATTCTTTCTTTCTTTCTTCTTTTTTTACCTTGCTTGCTACAATAGCAATTGCCAGAAAAGATTTTTTGTATTGGTACAATAGAGGCATAACTGTTATAGAAGTAACCCATTGATTTCTGGGGACTTGAAATTAAGTTCATGGCTATAGATGACATAGACATCAGAGGTAATCTTACTATTTTTGTTTTCTTAATGAATATATTGTCCAACTGCCAACTAAATATTTACATTTATGTTCATACTCATAGTGCTGTCCTCAGCCTTCATCAAAGATTTCTTTCCAGCAAACAGTGATCAATGTAGGTATTAATAGAGAGTCAAGGTGCTAAAGACAATTGGCTGTTGGGTGTTCCATCTTAACTGAGACACCCCACGACTGACTCCCTTCAAGGTTCAAGGAACATTACAGAAAAGGAATTAGAAAGACATAAGAGCTGAGCAAAGAAAGGAAGGCTATGAAATGCTCTTATGACCATGACAAAGTTGTGGTACTCATGAACTCACAGCACTGGCTACTTGCATAGGGTCTTGACAAGACTGAGACAAAAACATTCAGTTTTGGGACAAGGAGCAGGTTCATGGGTCCCAGGTCCTCTTAGATTCTGTTGAAGTAGAGAAAGTCATATTCACTAATGTAGCCACCAATTACAGGATCCAGTAGCCAGCTCTCTATGCTCACCCTGGTGGTCCTTGTTAAATATAGGTTAATTGTAGTATGTCACAGAGAAAAAAAGAGGGAGTATAATGAGGATGTGGTGGGATTAGGGAGAAAGATAAAGAGAATAAAGGATAAAACATGACCAGAATGCATCACATAGACATGTGAAAAAATAGCTAAATTAGTATATTAAATACTGGTGATATAATAAGTTTTTAATTGCAACAAAAATTCAATTTTACAGAGGATGAAGTGCAAATTTATAGTTCTTTTATTAGAATTGAGAAAATAATAGTCATAACTCTGAAGATTGGTATAAATGCTACCATATCCAAACTGCTAGTAATAACAAAAATGGTTTGGGTAGTTTCATGATAACCATAAATCAAAAGGTTATAGCAATTAGTGAAAGACTAAAATTAAAGAGATCAACAAAATGTAGACAATAAAGCTAGATGATTAATAAAGCAAATACAGTGGCTGGAGTAGGGCCGTGTATATACGAATGGGTTAAATTTTCCAATGTAAAACATGTGATTGAATGATGACTTTTAAGATTCAAGTATAGGTTGGTTACAGAAAACTAACTTCTCCTGTAAAGATATACACAGATTGAAAATAAAGGAATGAAATAAGATTTTTCCATTCAAATGAAACCCCAAAGAAAGCAGAAATAGCTGGACTTGTGTCAGGTAAAATAGAATTTACAAATAAAGCAGCAAAAATGGAAGAATTCAAGTATGTACCAACCAACTTGAAAACATTAAAAAAAAAAATGGCAAAGTCTTGGACATTTACAAGTGATCTAGACTGTATCATGGAGAAATGGAACACCCAAGCAGATCAGCTTCAAGGCACAAGTTTGAGAGTGTAATGAAGTTTACCATCAAAGACAACACTAAGATCACTACTAAATTCTGCTAAACATTCAAAGAAATAGTACACATCTTCCTTAAGTTAACAAAATAACAGTAACAGAATGAATTTTCCCCATTAAAGGATGCCAGTATTGCTCTGATTAAACAAACAACAAACAAACAAATAAAACTATTACTCAATAGTCTTTTAAAATGTGGTAAAATACTTAATATAAGCTAACAAATTCAATCCAGCAGCACATTAAAAATATCATTTACCATAATCAAAGATGTAAGTAGGCATTCCCCAAAAGAAGCCAAACAAATTGGCCAATAAGTATATGGGAAAATGTTCAACATCACTAATCATCAGGGAAATGAAACTAAAAACACATTTAGATATCTCACTGTACTAGGCAGGGCCATAATCAGAAAAGATAAAGCCAAAGACCACAAGTTCTCAGTCAGGTAGAATCTACACAAGTTGGCTTCATTGATACTAAATAGAACAATAGTTCTCAGGGGCTCAGGAGAATGGAGAAAATCTGATCAATGATCAACTAAGTTACAAATAGAAATATGTTCTGGTGCACGCTTCCTCAGAAGAGTAGCCATAAATAACAATAATATGGTATACACTTTTTAAAAGTAAAAAATATTTTAAACCTTTTTACCATAAAGAAATGATAAATTTTTAAGGAGTTAAATATGTTTAACTTGATGTAAACATTACATAGTACCCTGCTAATTCATGCAGAGATTTTTTATGAATCATTTGAGTAAAAATATAAAATAAAGGCAGAGCATCAAGCAGTGATTAGGATATACACAAGCTCCGTTACCTTCCTTTTTGAGGATAAAGTGCATCATCAATTCTGGTATTTCTGTCAGTTCAAATTACCAACACATGACTCCCTCAGTTGTATCAGAAATATTTCCTTTGGAAATTTGTGCAGAATCTGTGTAACTTTAGGGAAAAAAATTGGCACTCAGGGTAGAGACTATTTGGACCATTGTATTTGTTTCAGATTCTTACTTAGAACTCTGTGAAATGTTACATATTCAAAATGGAATTCAAAGTATGTTATTATACACCAGCTCATAAATGATTCTCCAAATTGATTGTCACCTTTTCCTATTTTGGGGGTGTTTTATATTTCCAAGTGAAATTCTGGCATCCCTATTAATTTTTTCTTCTTCTTCAAATCTGGATGCCCAACTGTCAAACTTCTAAAATTTACTTCCTACAGCAGGATGAACACATTTTTAGATACACTTTTAAAATTCTACATTCTTACTTTGCCAAAGCACTGGAGTCCTCATGACAGAAGAGATGCTTGTAACAAACAGAAAAGCAGGGACTCTCCCAACTCAGGCTCGTTGGAATTACTAACACATGGGAGGGGTGGCTGAAGCTGCCTGCATAGAGATCACAGATTCTCTTGAGCTTTTTCCTGTTTCATGTTTGAAATTTTATGGCTGTGAGCTGTGTTGAGAGTCACATTATTAAAATTAACTCACAGATAAGCAATTTTGTGCAAGATTCAAATCTACAGATTTTTAGATGACAAACAGCTTTAATGGTGGTTCATAGTTGAAAGTCTACAAAGTCTGGCACATGTAGATTTTTTAAATGGGTCTCCCATTCACTAGCTATGTGTTTTAGAGTAAGTCACTGCTCATCCTGGGGTATGTCCCTTGGTCTATAAAATAGTGACCATGTGGTTAGCAGGGGTCCCATTCAATGTAATGTAACATGAATGGGAACTGAAAAGAGTTTGTTAATGTACCCATTATCCTTTCATTAGAGAAATAAACTGGTGGCCATTTAGAGACAATGGAAAACTGGAAGCATAAATACGCTGAGAAAGTATGGGCATAACATGTAAAGAAAACAGTATAGACAGTATCATAAAGGAATACATAGCAGATAATTTAATGGATAAGACAATTCACTCTATGGGTATTTTCCACAGAATAGACACATGCTTTCATTAAAGAAAATAAAAGATTTAATTTTCTCCTGTTGGGTCTTTGTTGAGGCAGATGTCATTAGAAAGAAATATTTTGCCAATGGACAATACAGAAACAAGTGAGAGAATCATGTCTGACATGAAGAAAATGAGCTCACCATTCAAAGTCTGTATTTCTTAGGAAACCCATACAAATCAGATCTCTTACTATGGCTATACGACCCTATCATCTAAAGCTGTACTGTGGGAGGCTAAGTCGTTTCCATCCAAAGGATAGTTATGACCTAAAGCCCAGAATTTGTAACATACTTGTATTATATGAACAAGAAATGACTATGTAAACAAGAATAAGTTAATGTTAAGAATAAGTTAAGAATAAGAATAAGGTGTATCCTTGTAAGATGAAGCAAATGAAAACAGAAGAGTGACCATGTGAGAGAAGTCAAAGAATGTAGAAGTGATCAACTGTTATACCAATCTCTTTAAGGAAGAGGTCCTAGCCTGGATCTCAGGAGGAAGCATGGCCTGTTGATGTCCTGATTTCAAACGCCTGTCTGCTATGTCTGTGGAAAAATAACCTTTTGTTGTTTTAAAACACAATACTTCTGGTAATTTATTGTAGACACCATATGCAGTTAATACAGTGGAGGAATTTTATTTTTTAAAGAAAACATATCTGTGCCTTTTCACTCCTAAATTCCTATTACATATTTTTTAAAGTTATGTAAATAGCTATCCAAACAGAAGGCATGGCGATCAAAAAACGAAAACAAACAAAGACAAGGTCTATCCATGTGTTTCAAGTACATATTAAGGCCCAGAAAATTTTAAGAACTTGTAGAAGAAATAGTTGTGATAGAATGAGGTGGTACAGGGGAATGAAACTTGTTTCCCTACGACCTCTCTCCCATTCCAAAGACTTTCTCAAATTCACCATCCACACAATCCAGCCAGCTCTTCATGTCTAAGTTTCCAGCAAAATCATTGCTGGTTTTGGAAAGATGAACCTGAAAAATCTTTCTGGAAAGAACCTAGGCAATTGATTTGGTATTCAAGGTATTCAAAGTAAAGCTTCAGCATTCTCACATCATTCTTCCTGCTCTTCCATGAATACAGCTGCCATGCCCAGGAAATAGAGTCAACTCTGCTTCTTATTCTATACTGCCAAGTATGATCTTTTCAGATATCCTTCGTGATGGAGTGATGATGAAACGAACATCAAAGAAAGTAAAAATGAAGTGAATGTAAAACTACATTAGAACTACATTGACACCTAGGATGTTTCACATCCAAAGCAAGGGGGAAATGCTATGAGTAAGGAACAGAAAACAATTATAGCTATCAAAAATTCCAGATCTGAATACCAAAATCAATAAAATATTAGAGTATACTACAAAGGAATAAAGACAAAAATATGATGGGGAAAACAATTCCATGATAGTATATACAACAGGAATGACATAAAACTAATAGAAATCCATAAAAGAAATGGTAGAAAGGAATTGATAAATTTTTTAAAAAATTCATTCGGCCAGGCAGGTTAGCACATAGCCTTTAATCCCAGCACTCTGAAAGAAGAAGCTGGTGGATCTCTGCAAGTTAGAGTCCAGCATGGTCTACAGAGCAAGTTCCAGGATATCCAGCCCACAAACAAACAAAAATCTTTCAGAGTCAAATGTAGCAATGTATCTTTCAATTTATAAGCTGGAAAATTACTAATAAGAGTATATATACTTAGATGTGATATCATAAAGTAGTCTCACATTGAATATCAAGGTTTCCACAGAGAAACCTCAACAATATGTAATATGTAAACACAATACCATTAAAAGGAAAATTATTTTCAATCTAGATTATGTGTATGCATGTATACCTAGATAAATCAATTTTCAATAAGTACATATATAGAAAACTTACCTCCCTCTTTCATATTCCTAAGGAGTTACTTGAAGGAATATCCTTTAAAAGGGAGAAAAGGAAAGCCATGAGATTCAGGATATAGTAATTTAAAGCTTAGGAAAAGGTGAGTGAAAGGCCCAGGACTTAAGCTGCATGACAGATCTAGAAATCCACACAGGAACAGAATGATGTAGAACTCTCACCGTAAGAAATAAAGAAATGACACACAACACTAGTTACTGTGAGCATGAGTCTAGAAATAACAAGAATGGGATAAAATCCAAAATTCAATCCAAAAATATACTTATTCAAATTTCAGGATGCAAAAACTGTACAAGGAACTCATGGTACATTTGTCCATCTGTGAGGCAGAACACTAAGAAGAACACTAAATCAGAGTCAAGTGGAAGGGACTGAATTTCAGCCAACAGAGGATACAAACATGAGTGGGGAAAATACTGTGCTTAGATTTCTTTTGTAGCAATTGAAGAAAAAAATGAAGGTATGAAGTAAGCAAAAACGATACCATGGCTTCTAGCAGTTGGGTAAGTATGAAATTACTTTAGTATGATGTCAAGAATATTTCCTCTGGATATCCCCAAAGTAGTTATGCCCAAGATGTTGAATGCAACTGCTACCTACATATAGGTTTGCAATAGCTCTTTCAATAACCTTGTCATAGATAACACAAGAGAATGATAGCGTCAAGAGAGTCTATACACTTCTCCAAGTGTTAGAAAAACATAAGAAAGGCTTAATGGTGGGTAGGGTAAAGTAAAAAAAGCAGCTGGTATGTAATTGGTATAGAGGGGATTAAAATGAGAGAATAAAGATGCAATAGGTAAATGAACAAATGTAAGTTTAAAGAATTGTTTGATAAGGAGTTACACTGCCTGAACTAAGATAGAGAAATATTAAGGAAAAGAGGAAAAGTTGATCTAATGATATTTGGAGAAAAGGGATTCATACACAAAAGATAAATTTCTACTCCATTAGAATAAGAAGACAATATAAAACTTAAAGTTGGGAAGGAATAGAGGGTGGGACATTGGAGGAATAGGATAAATGATGTAATTATATTTTAATTATATAAAAAACTTAAATTAACAATGTTAGTATGTTATTTAGTAATATTCTAATGCTGGTTTTATTGATGGGCCATTTTATGGAATATCAGCTATTCCAACAAAACAGCCTCACTTTATGTTAAAGCTTAATTGAAAGCCCTGTAGATGAGTGAAAACAAACACATAACTGCCTGAGCTTCAGTGGTCAGTGCACACTGCCTTACTCTAGATTGTAGACTGCCATGTGTTACTCTAGATTCACATGCTGCCCTCAAGAGTATAAAATCAAAAGCCTGAAAGTCAAATCCCAGACCTACATAGCTGCACGCCTTAGGACATCTTTGATGCTCTTGCTGTTGACACCATGATATGAAAGGATAAAACTGAAGGAGACCCCAACTTTCATCAGCACTAAACATCAAATAGCTAACGGGTGCACTGGAAATCTAAATGTCTGCTGTGTTTCTTACAATGCAAAATTGATAAAAAAAACAGCCGGAACATGAAACTCAGAAACTGGTATCAGCTCATAAAATTTCTGAAGGCAACAAAAAGAATGAGACATCGTTACATGGATTCCACCAGTCAGGATCAGCTATGTACAGATCATCTTAACATGAATCTATTCTCTCTTGTAATTGATTATTTCATTTATTTACATTTCCAATGTTGTCCCCCTTCCTGTCTCCCCTCTGCAAACCCTCCATCCTATCTTCCCTTCCCTTTGCCTCTAAGAGGGTACTCCCCCACCCACCCACCCCTCTAGCATCCCCCTTCAAAGGGACATCAAGCCTTCCCATGACCAAGCACCTCCCCTCACATTGATACCAGATAAGGCAGTCCTCTGCTACATATGTAGCAGGAGCTATGGACCCACTTATGTATACTCTTTGGTTGGTGGTTTAGTCCCTGGGAGCTCTGAGGGGTACAGTTTGTTGATATTGTTGTTCTTCCTATGGGGTTGCAATTCACTTCAGAAAGGCAATCTTTAAAAGAGCCTTACTTTTTTGTACTTCTGTTTTGCTTTTCCTTCAGTGCTAGGGTTCCAACCTGGGGCCCTGTGCTTGGCTTTGCACTGAGCTACACCTAGAGCCTTCTGAGAGCCATGAGTCAGAACACTTAGCACATTTTGGCTACTACAGCACTAGGTTCTTCTGCTGTAGCTAGGATATATACTAAAAAGACATACCAAGATCATGTGATGATTCCAAGTGTACATCTTCAGCCCATGGGAATTGTAATTACGATTTTTCCCACCACTAATGAATGTGAATGTTGCATTGACAGTGTTGTCAAGAGACATCATTTATCAACTAGTCCTTTGGGTGATTTTTGCTGCATCATCACTAAATTGTGCTCAGCGCTGGTTGGTCACTGGTGAGAGCAAAAGTAACCTGACTGCTAGCAGTGTTGTGAGTGTTACAGTCAGTGACCCATGAAAAATTGCTCTGGAAAATAAACTCTTGCTGAGAAGCTGTTCCCAGCTGTATCTAAAATAGTGGCTAAATGTTCAATGATTGCCCCAGAATAGGCTCTCCCTTTCTCTTGCCTTCACTGAAAATAGAACTGACTCTTTTTATTTTTCTTTATAACCTTCCTTTTACTCATGAAGCTATGCAAAATACATAAAATCACCAGAACAGCCTTTCACATTTCCATGAGGACAAAATGAGCTCTCTTTTATATATAAATAAATGTCTAAGGCCAGAAGTGTAAATGAATTATCCTTAATATAAATATAAACAGTGAATTAATCAGGCTGCTGTGTTTCTTTACTTTATACTATTTTCCAATAACCACATGGATAAAAATAAGATTTATTCAAAACTGCACATCAATAGCAAAGCAGTTAAATTATCTACCTTTACCCCCTATGCTAATCTGGCTACCTCATGGCCCCATCTCATGATTTCTCATGATTCTTGGCTCTTCAGACCCCTTCTTCATGGCTTTAATTCCTCCATACTGCTGGTTAATTTGAATCACCCTCTCTCCTTCTCTCCTTCCTCTGGCTGGCAGACATCTTGCCCTGTTCTCTTTTTTGCCCAGCCACTGGATGATCAGCATTTATTGGCAAGGCAGAGAATAAATGGTAAGAACTGGTTACACAAACTTGAGTTAGGAGATTCTTAGTATAAGCATTGTAATGCCATGTCCCGATTGAAACAAGATATGAGGGCAGAGAAATCAACATTTGAAAACCCACAGGTAAACTTTACACAGTGCAAAAACAGTATGCCTACACAGAAGTACAGAAGAGGACGTTTTACTCTTTACTGTCACACTGAGTGTCTGTTCACTCTGTCACAAATGACAAAAGCAGAAAAAAATAGCATGTCCAACTAGAATCTAAACAGTCCCACACTGCCTCTATTCACCCACAGGTTGTTCATCAACAGGTCAACACTATTTCTTATCTTGCTAATACCAGCTTATGAGACATCAAATATCAGTGTTCTATGTTTTCTAATTTTCACACATTCCAATGTTGCTTTCATTGTACAAAGTCTGAAACTATTACATATTAATAAGTATAAATCAGTTTTAATGATCAATTTTTATTAGTGCCTATATCAAGAAATTAATGAATCTCTCTGAATACTTACTGCATTCTATACTAGAAAATATTTGCCATGTTCCTCTGATATGGCTGAAACATAAACAGAAAAGTTATAGCAGACACTGTGTCTTAGTTAGGGTTACTATTGCTGTGATGAGACACAATGACATAATAAAGGAAAACATTCAACTGGAGCTGGCTTATAGTTTAGGGGTTTATCATCCTGGAAGAAAGCATGATAGCATGTGTGCAGATATGGTGCTAGGAAATAGCTGAGAGTTCTGCATCCAGATCTGAAGGGAGTAGGAGAAAGTGACACACTGGGCCTGGCTTGAGAATTTGAAACCTCAAAACCCACCCCCAGTGATGCACTTCCTCCAAAAGGCCACAACTACTCCAACAAGGCCACTTCTTAATAATACCACTCCCTATGAGCCTATGGGAGCCATTTTATTCAAACTATCACATATTGTGTGACAATGAGTTCTAAAATAACATTGTGAGTACAAACTTGCCCATCAGAATCGTGCAAAGGTATCCATTACTAGTAATGGAAGAATGGTGTCCCTAATCTTCAATTGGTCCTTCCACTCACTTTGCAGGAATTCCTTTTCTTAGCTAAGCACACATGCCAATGCTATGAAAAGCAAGGCCAGACCTTACAAACATGAAACTATAAAAGCCACAGATGCTGGCGCTCTTCAGAGTGGATGCTTTCTGAATCCAAAGAAGTGGGCTGACCTCTGCATAGAAAATATCATCAGCATAAGCCTGTAAAGCTGCATATAACTTCATATTTTTGTTTCTAGGTAACCAGAAATAACTATGACAACAATATTTGTAAGGCAGGATCCTGGTGTCTTCTAGATCATTTGTTGCAACAATTTCAAAACTTTACGGAGCTTACAGGTTTAAATGTGGCCATTAATTAAACAGTAAAAATCTGTGGTTCACTTCCCATTCAATCACTGACCATTTACAGGGGGTCTAACTCTATGTATCAGGTTTAAGGAAAAATAAGATACTATCTCTTTATTAAAACATCTTACAACCTTATCTAAAGCTCTAATACATTTATATATGGCCAACACAAACTTTATATAAAATGAAGACTCTAGGAAGTGTAGCTAAGTGCCCGTTATATGACTGAGACTGTAATAGGTATAATGTCCCAGTTATAAGTGAGTCATTATTTCTACCCTCCAAATTGACAGTCTTGTAAAGGAAGCAAACAATGACTAAATTTTTAAATAATCATAGGTCCTATAATCACTGGACAGTCAGATCCAATGTACAGCAGTGTACAAGAAGTATATCTGGGTCCTGTGCTCAGGGACTGCTTCTCCCTCTGCTCTCCCAGCCTTCACCTCTGTTACTCTCTCCTTCAACATTCTCCTTAAGGAATGAACCTTAATGTTTACTTTCTGACACCACCTTACCATTTACCTCACGCATGCTGTGTATAATATTACTATTGGAAAATCCTTCAAAGGAATTACACAGAAGTAAGAGAACTGACAGTTTATCATTAGGTTTTCCTGTACTCTCCTGAAGAATCAAGAAACATTCACTATTAATTATATGCTCACTGACACTGAGTAATTATCAAATATAATTCCTTAAATTTACTAAATTAAACTAGATAACTAAAATCTGACACAAGTATACTTGTAGTATATTGGGAGACTAGAACTAGTCCTACAAGTTAGTATATTCTACTAAATAGTGACTCAATAACGTGTGCTGGCTAGTTTTATGTCAGCTTCACTAGTGTTCCTTTATTTGGAAGGAGGAAACTTCAAATGTGAAAAATGCCTTCATAAGATCAGGCTGTAGACAGGCCTGTAAGGCATCATTTTTTTAAATCAATGATTGATGTGGGAGGGCCCAGCCCATTGTGGGTGTGGCCATCCCAGACTGGTGGTTCTGGGTTCTATAAGAAAGCAGGCTGAACAAGCCCTGAGGAGCAAGCTAGTAAGCAACACCTCTCCATGGCTTCTGCATCAGCTTCTGTCTTTGGGTTCCTGCCTAATTTTCAGTTTCTGCATTGGCTTCCCTCAGTAGACTATGTCTTGGGATATGTAAGCCAAATAAACCTTTTCTTCCCCAAGTTGTTTTGGTCATGATGTTTCATCACAGCAAAAGAAATCCTAACTAAGACACGAGCCCTGATGAAGTGTTTATGAAGTTAACACCAGATGTAAAGATTCTTTAGTTCTGTGAACTTTGGAGAGAAAACCCTCCTTACCCAATCATGCCACACATCTGTGAGGCTTGTTATCACACAAGAATCTTTCATTCTCTCCGTAAACTGAATTAACAGCCATGAAATCAATGTAAAAGACTGCATTAGTCATCAGTTGCCAGCATCCATATTAACCCAGAAGCAACACCGTGCCCCAATCTTGTCATTGTTAAGCCATTTCCTCATTGAGTCTCTTAACTTTTCTTTTTCACTCTTTGAAAGCCTGACTTTATTACCTTGGATGTTCAGTATACACAAGTCTTGAAATTATATTATGGCCTTGATGGCAGCTATTAACAATCAAAATATTTGCAAAAAATCTTGAAAACCATTGTTATCTCTCGAAAATAACCAATCCCATTATTTAAGAACAATTTTATAAGTGAAATATATAACATACCCTTCTTCATTTGGACTTTATGAGAATATATATATATATATATATATATATATAAAAGATAGCAAGAATATCAATTCAGCAAATTATGAGTGTAAAATATATTTGGAAGTCTGAGAACTATACTCTAGAAGGATAATTCATTAGTTAAGCCCCAAATTTAATCCCAGAACCAGTATTAAAAGAACGAAAAAACAGGCACACACACACATACACACACACACACACACACACACACACACACAAAGGTATAATAGCATGTTGGATTTACCATCACTGGTGAGCCTGATCATTGGGGCTTTTCTGGCCAGCCAATCTAGTATACTTGATGAGTTTCAGACAGTAAGAGATCCTGTCTCAAATAAATAAATAAATAAATAAATAAATAAATAAATAATAAATCAAGTAATGGGTGATACTTAGGAAGTAACACCCAATGTCGTTACTTGGCCTCCACAGGAATGTGCATGTACATGTGCCTGTGCTTTCATGTTTGCTCACACACACATACACACACACACACACACACACACACACAAGCAAACACATGTGCATGGGTTCACACCCGTTTTCCTATATCTGTGCTTTGGCTACATATTGCTATTAAACATAATAACCCATACTCAGTGGCTTAACACTTATATGGGAAGTACAGGGTAATTTTCACTTAAGTTTTCCTCACTGGGCTCTTGAAGATTTAATTGGCCTAAAGGTTTAGAATATCTTTACTTCTCCACTTACATTTCTGGGTTGATAACAACAGTTTGTTCATGTGTCTTTGTTACCCCCACATGATCTCACTGCTTTGCTTGCTTGAGCATCCACTCATATCTAGCTAGCTCCTTTCAAAGTGCTTGTGACAAGAATCTTGGGCAAAAACTGCAAGTCATTTATGACCTTGTTTCAAAGCTCATGCAGCATTGAAAGCAGGTTTCATGGCCATCTCTGATTCAATGCAAAAATGTACTGATTATCCAAGTGTGTAACTACTGAGAAGCCAGCTTCTCTATGTGGCCTACTGGTCTGACCACTAATATTATTTGTTTAACAACAGTGAAGCCTCAATTTAATTCTAACCTATGTACCTGGTGTCCAAAGGTTCAGCAAAAATTATAAACAGATCATATTACACAATTAACATTATTCACATTAACAATATGATAATAATATGTTAATGTGATAATTCACATTAACAAGTGAAAGCATATTTTAACTCTTGTTTATTTTATTAGTGGTTCAAATGAATAAAACATATTCATTTTTATATCTTTCTGTCATTATCCATCACTAAAAAAGTGTTTCTATGAAAAAAATAACAAAAATATTTTTAAATATCTATATTTATTTAAATATCCATATTTAAATATCAATATTTAAAAACACAAAGAGATTTGTCTATTTAACTTTTTGGTATAGATTTCTAACAAGCAACAGAAAGGCAAAAAGCATTAAGAGCAACATGCACAAAATGCACATAAAAACAAAAAGAGCTATTTCCTGTGACTACAAGAAATGTAAGAAAACAGACTGAGGCTTGAGGGAGCCATCTATATCAAAGGAAAATCATTCCTCCACCACATCATGGAAAAAATTCTTCAGCGCTAAACTTTTACATCTTCCTGCTGGAAAGGCAGTGTTGCTTACAGTTGAGATCAGTGTGACTGTGCATACTGATCACATGACTTATTCCAGCACCCACTATTTAGTCAGACTTTCTAACTTGATTTGGACCTGACTAGAGATATGATTCTGTTGACTTATCCACTTCTGTCTTAAAGCAAGCAGATTATGTTTGTCAGTTTTTTGAATGTTATTAGGTTAATTCCATTTAGGAAAGCTAATTGGTTTATTGTGTTATTTTTAAGAGGAAAAATTATTCCAATCTTAACATAGATGCTAAGAATGTGTGCTACCCAACACCATATCTTGTAGTGTTTAGGGAAAAGACAAGAGTTCCTCCTGGAAGTGGGTATATTATAGCCCTAGGAATGTTTGGGAAGTCCTTTAGTGACTGTAGTTTTGCAAATCTGATTCAAGAGCTGAATTTGCTGATTTCCTGAGAGCAAAGATCTTTGTTTCTGTGATCATGCTAGAAAAAGAAAATTATTTCTCAGACAACTATATCAGATGATGTATTTCAAGGGGCTTCTGGTCTCATATCCTCATTAAAGATTGTTCATCATACTGACACCTTGAATTGATCTTTAAAAAACTTTTCAAGATGTCAATTTAAACATGCAAGTCTGCAATATTAATAAACATGGGTATTTAATGGGCTCTATTGATTCCTCATGACTTTCAGGAATTCACATTGTGTCTCTAGTCACTAACACCTTAATGCCTAATTCATATCTTGGCTGTATCAATAACATTCATTTTTGCTAAGTAACATATTAGTATGACCTATTATTTTACATGGGTTGTAATATTTTAATAGAAGGGATAAACCACCATCCAAATAATTTATTACAATATGGAATGCAATGTTTTAAAAAATGTGTTTGTTCTCTCTAAGAATCAAGGGGCTAGGGTCATGGGATGCTGATTCTTGGGATAAACAAAGGGGAACCTGGGGTGGATAACTGAATTGATGTGTAAATAAAAGATTGAGCTTTCAATCTGCAAAAGATGAGCTATCCAGAAAGATTTTTAAAATAGCAAGAGAAAGCTGTCTCTAGCAGAGCACAGAGAGAGCAATCTGGAAAGTTGTCTCAAGCAGAACATAGGCCATCAGATTGTTACCCACTATTTGACTTTGAGTCATTTGTTTAACCACTATCAAACACCACTTCCTCAGAACCCCTCTCCAAGTCAAGGCTGGTCCTTGGCATTCAGGTATGGATCTGTGATGTTAACAAAACTATAATATCATGCAATTATAATTATGCTATCAATCACAACTTTTCACAGTGCCCCATAACTCTTGTCAGTACCTCTTCATTCTATTTTCACCCTGGTGTCTCTAGGAACTAATTATGGTACTATTACTGTGTCATACTTTTGACTTTTCATAATGTTGTATAGTTGAAATCATGTGAAATGTGAGCTTTTTAAGATTGCCTTCTCTGACTAGTAACATACTCTTTAAGATTCCTTTACTTAAGTCAATTTGTTTATTATAATTTCACTTGCAGTTGTTAAGCCATCTCTGCATTTCCAGGATAAAGCCAATTTGTTTATGATGACTGATCTTTATATATGCCTGTTTGCTAATTTTGCATATGTTCATGAGGGACTTTGAGATATTGTTATATAGGATATAGGATTTTCTGTTTGTTTTAGTATTAGAATAATATTTGCTTCATAGAATAAGTTTTGGAGTGATCTGTTTCTTTTTTTAATTTAAAAATAATGGGCTATACATCTTTGAAAGTCTGGTATAATTCTACAAGTTAAATCCTCATTTTTTTTATAGGTTTGTTTATCTTACTGATCTCTTCTTAGTTTAACTTTGGTGGTTTGGATTAATCAAGAAATTCATCTTTTTTTTTTTTTTTTTAGATTTTACAACTTAATGATGGAGTACAAGACTTTTAAAGTATTCCATTCTAATCTGTATTTTGTTGGTGTATATTGTAATGTTTTCTTGTTTGTTATGATTCTGTTAATTTTGGTTATGTCTTTCTTTTGGTTGGTTGGAAGAAGGATCTATGAATCATATTTATCTTCTTAAAGAACCAGCTCTTTGGCTCAACTCTTTATACTGTTTTCTTTGGTTTTGTTTCATTTATTTCTGCTGTAATTTTTATTGCTTTTCACCACCTACTATGTCTTATTTGGTTTGTTATTGTATTTAAAAGTTTTTAAATTACATCATTGTATTAGTCAGGGTTCTCTATGGTCATAGATTTATGGAATGAATATATATTATATATTTATGTAATAATATATCTAATACATATTGGAATGACTAACAGGCTGCAGTCCAACTAGCCCAACAATACTAGGCATGAATAGAAAGTCCAAGAATCTAGTACCTACTCAGTCCCTGAAATGCTGGGTGTTTCAGCTGGTCTTCTATATAAACTGGAATCCTGAGGAAGTAGGCTTCAATAGATGTTCTGGCAATTAAGTGGTGGTAGGCAAATAATGACCTCTTACTTCTTCCATTATCTTTACATAGGCCTCCAGCAGAAGGCACTGCCCAGATTCAAGGTGTTCCTCAAGATCTGAATTAAATGTAAAACCAGAAACGCCAAGTTATCAGGGGGAAACATTTTAAGATTCTGATATAGATATGATTTCCTTGATAGGGTTCAAAAAGCACAGGAAATACAGAGACAAATAAATTATGTGAAATTAAATATGTTTGCATGTCATATGAAACAATAACAATTATATAGAATGGGAGCAAGACTTTGACAGCTATTCATCTGCCAGAGGGTTTAATAACCAGAATATACAGGAAGAACCCAGGCAACTAAGCAATAAAAAAAAGGGTCAAATAATCCAAATAAATACTTTTTAAAACAAAAAATAATAGGACTGGAGAGACAGCTCAGAAGTTGAAAAGACTTACTGCTTTTCCAGAGGACCTGGGTTTAGTTCCCAGTCCCCACATTAAAAAAAAAAAAAAAAAAGATCTGGATTAAAGGTATGTGTCAATCAATTAAGGTTATATGCAATCCCACCTCAAGATTTGGATCAAAAGCTTGTCTCTTCCAGCCTCAAGGTCTGTGCCACCAGTCTGCCCTCCATTCCACATATAGTCAAGTTGATGTGAGTTGATGTGCCAGGAAGCGTTTGTGAATTCCAAAAGACCACCAAGAAGCCAACTCTGATGTAATCACTTTAGGGTCTCTTTTTACAAACGTGAGTTTGGGCCTACTTACCATCAACCAGCAGGAGAGTTTGGTAAAGCAGCCCCAATATCTCATCGGGCCAAGGCTTTATAGAAAACTGGAAGCAAGTGAGAGGGTGTCCAGTCTGGCAAGTATCTAACTGAATGTCTATTATAAGCTCAACAGATGGGTGCTCTGAAGTAAGACCATATACAAACATGAAAGGTCTGAAAGTACATCTGAAACAATCAGACAAATATTTAACTGTTTCTAGGAAGTAGCTAGGGAGTAACTCTGTCCAAGGACAAGCCATGGGGGTCCTTCCTGATACTTGGGTGCATCTTTGGCTCAGCTAAGGGTCAAGTTCTCAGGCATTTTTTTTTTTTTAAATGGAGGTGGGTTCCAAGAAGGAGTAGATTTGGCCTTTCATTGACAACCAACAGTAGCCATCATAATTATTAAGTCACTTATTTGTGCTCTTTCTAGGTTTTTAATATAATCACTTAGCTGTAAAAATTTGGCTCTTAATCCTGCTTTCATTGTGCCCCAGGGGTTTGCTACATTGTGTTTTCATTTTCTTTTAGTTTCAGGAAACTTTTACCTTTTTTTTTTTTTTTCTTTATTTCTTCTTTGACCAACTCAATCAGTAATGAGCTGTTCAAGCTCCATGAGTTTGGGTATTTACTAACAATTAGCTTGGTGTCAATTTTAAGTTGTGTTCCATTAAGTCATGGAGCTATTATTTCATTTCTTATGAATTGCTTAAGATTTGTTTTGTGACCTAGAACATAGTCTATTTTAGAGAAGTTTCTATTGATTGCTGAGTAGAATGTGTATTCTTTGGTATTTAAGTGGAATATTCTGTAAATATTAAGTCCGTTTGATATATGATGTCATTTAATTCTGATATTTCAAAGTCCAGGTGATTTGTATATTGAAGAAAGTAAGGTATTAAAATCACCTACTATTATTGGCTTGATGTTAATCTGTGTCTTTAAATGTAGTAGCATGCTTTTTATCAAATTGGGTGCACCAGAATTTGGAGTATGTACATCTAGGATTATAATGTCTTTTGGTTAAATGTTCCCTGTTCATTTGAATGAAGTGTCTTTTATCTCTTCTGGTTTGTTTTAGTTTGAAACCATTTCCATTTTTGTTTGTTTATTTCTGTTTGTGTTCTTAGTTGTACTTGTAATTACTTTCTACAGTAATTATAGCTTCCTCTGTTTTCTTCCTACAGTCTCTTGAGGCTCTTGGCATCATGTCCACAATGGAAACTGGTCAGTAATTTTCCTCCCTTGTACTTTAATTACATGACTCTTAAGACGAGTAAGGGAATATTTCCTATGCTTTTAGTTTTGAAAGATTGTACAGAACTGGGAATTTTTTTCCTTAAGTATTGGGTGGCATTTAAAGTTAAATCATCTGTGCCCAATGTTTTTATTGGTAGAAATTTATTAACTATATATTTATTATTAATTACTCATGTATTTTTAAGAGAGGAAAGATTATTATCACTATTTTGTTCTTTGTAAGGATTAGTAGATGGTGTGTTTCAATGAATTGGTCCATACTTATGTAATTTATGGGCACAGTGCTGCTCATGTTATTTATTACTTGTAAATGTAATATTGTCCACCTAAAGTAACTGTCATCTTGGAGGCTTACTGTTGAATAAGCTCATCCTTTCTAGCTCTTTTTTAAAAAGTTTTTAAATGCAGGTTTATTTATATATAAGTGCATGAAAGTGAATACAAAAACTTTATTAAAATACTGTATATTATAAACATTAATCTTATAAATTCTGAGTAATGACATTGAAGTTCTGGATTCACATGCTCCCCTATGTTCATAGAAGCCATATTTATAATAGCCAGAAGCTGGAAACAACCCAGATGTCCCTCAACAGAAGAATGGATGCAGAAAATGTGGTATATTTACACAATGGAATACTACTCAGCTATTAAAAACAATGACTTCACGAAATTCGAAGGCAAATGGATGGAACTTGAATATATCATCCTGAGCGAGGTAACTCAGTCACAAATGAAAGAACATGGTATGTACTCACTGATAAGCGGATGTTAGCCCAAAAGTTCGGAATACTCAAGATTCATTTCACAGCAACCACTGGACTGAGCATGAGGTCCCAGATGGAGGAGAAAGAGAAGGGACTAAAGGAGCTGAGGGAATTTGCAGTCCTATGGAAGGAGCAACAGTGTCAACTGGCCTGACCCCCACAGTGCTCCCGGAGACTGGACCGCCAACCAAAGAATACCATGGTGCTGGCCACATATGGGGCAGAGGAGGGCCTTGTTGGACATCAGGGAGAGGAGAGGCCCTTGGACCCGAGGGTGTTAGATGCCCCAGTATAGGGAAATGCCAGGGAGGGAAGACAGGAGTAGGTGGGTGGGTGGGTGGGGGAATACCCTCATAGAGGCAGGAGAAGGGGGGAGGGAATAGGAAGGTTCCAAAGGGGAGATCTGGAAAGGGGGAAACATTTGAAATGTAAATAAAGGATAAAACAAAACAAAACAAAACAAACATATCAGTTGTTTTAAAGTTCTTGTTTGGAGAACCAGTGACTCTAACTCATGTTACCTATTTTTAGTTTTCAGAGCTAGTCGTATTTTTTGGCTTATACATTTGTAATTAAGTTTTATTACCATACAGACACTGCATTGCAAAGGTTCTAGATAGACTAATTACCTGTCAGAGAGCTACTCCATTTTCCTCTAACTAGTATGTAGTAATGTGTCCTTCAAGTTAACATGTTAGAAACTTAATCTTTACATTTAAAACAAATTGTCAGTGGGGATGAGGCTTTAGAAGGTTATTAGGAGAAGGAGGGTATGAAAGCAAGGTACTTATGAAGTTATCAATGGCTTTATGAGAGACCTGAGGTAGTACGATTGCTTTGTCTTGCTGTGTGAAGCACCCTGTCATGTAATGTAGCCAGAAGGTCCTCACATGGTGTTTGCACCATGCTATTGAACTTCATATCACAGGAAAGTAAGAGTGAAATAACCTCTATTCTTTGTAAAATTACTTGGTCAAATTTAATATAGGAACCAAAATAGAGCTGTGTAGTTAATGTTAACTTGATTGGAATGAGAGGTATTGAGAAGACTAGTAAGCACATCTCTTAGTAAACAAGAGGAAGCAACTAAGTAGGGAAGACCTGCCCTCAGTTTGGACAACACTATCCTGTAAGTTGGGGCCCTTAGTGGTCTAACAGGGAGGGAGTTAAGCCAGCTAACATAAACATTCTCCCTGTTTCCTGGCTTCATTGCCCTCCCTATAAATGTAGCTTTTATTTCCTCACATGAAATTCTTATCTAAAAGGTTTACTGCTGAGTAAACTCATTCTTTCTAGTTCTTTCTGAACTCTGGCTGGCTGGTTTAATTCAGCTGTTCTGGCTCAAACTCCTCTTTAAGATGACTGATGACTCAGGAACAAACTCAACTCCACTGTACTGCACTCACTGTGCTGACATCCAACTGACTGACTGAACTCAATTCAACTGCCTGTGCTGCTCTTAAATAGGTTTTTGTCTGTCCCTCAGCTAAATGTCATTGTTTGGGATTAAAGGTGTGGTAATACAGGATTTCAGCCAGGGGGATTAAAGGTATGTGCTAAGGGAGTGTCTGCAATCCAGCTGGATCACACAGACCTAGAAGGTCTTTGGATGTGATCAGACCAGCCATTTTGCTGGTTTAAAATTCTTCTACACCTTCCCAATATAATGGATTGAAAGATCTAAAACCATGAATCAGTGTAAAATTTCTTCACAGTATCAAAGCTCCAGCACAAGAACTAAAACAACATTTCATCATTTCAAACCCATCAGAAACTGAAAGGGCCTGTGGAAGGATTAGAGTTTGGGTAAAGATCACTATACCTTTCTTTTTTCATGGGACCTTCCAGGTTTTTAATTAAATGCCTTAAAAATTATCTGTGCCTTTAATATTATGTTATCAGAAGATTAATCCTGACAAAAGCCCTAGACAGTCCCAAGCCCCTATACCCAAGGACTTAAAATACAACAACAACAACAACAAAAGGCCCTCTCTCTCCAACATGTCTGACTTCTCTGTCTTGGGACCCTGTTAGATATTTACTGTATCTTTCCTATATCTAGCTTTCAATATAGTTCCAACACTCAGCAAATTCTCTTTAGAAAAAATAGCAGTACACTCAAAGCTCTTCAAACATGGAATTTACCATTCTTGTTTCTTTGGCTTCTACAGTGTTTATACTTTTCACTCCTACCTCTTCCCTGTCTCACAGTATAGGTAAGCATCATCCTCAGCCCACTCTCATAACTGATCAATACCCTTAAGTTATTGTCAGTTTACTTACAAATTACTTTCATTTTTTAATTATGTTAGAGTTTTACAGCTGTCTTCACAGGGGCATTAATAGGCATGAATAGAAATAGAACATCCCAACCTCTGTAAATTTTTTTGTTGAACACCTGACCATCATAAACACATGCTTAGAGGACAGCATCATGTTCTTGCCCACCTCCATTGTCAGTGTTGTAGACTCTGAATCATGGTGGGTAGAGACATTCTTGGGACAAACAGGGAAACAGTATCCCAACTCAAGTGTCATTTTGTGAGATAGGGGTTGTAAAACTTTCGAGTTGTTACAGCTTTCATATTTAATAAGTAAGACAAAAGGCAATGCAGTCCGAGTCTTTCACCATGTTAGCAGATGATACCATAGGTCCCACAGTCCTAGGAGTTATTAGAAGTTTTTTCCATATTTCTGCTTTGTTTAACTTCAGCTGATGGCTAGTAGTGCAATCAGTTTCTTCTTTTCTCATTGACAATCTGTCAAGATGTGTTAGCCAAGCACCAAGGCAGGTATATTGTGTATTAGTTACTTCCCTGGTGGTTGAGACAGAATACCTGGCAAGAAGCAGTTTAAGGAAGGAAGGTTTTATTCGGACTTACAGTTGGAAGGCATGAATTCTGTCATGGGGGTGGGGTGATAAGGGAGACTTAGTTCCAGGAATGAGAGGCCAGCTGGCCACATTACACCTGCTGCCAGGAAGCAGAGAGTGATCAGGAAGTGAAGATGTGGTATAAAGCCTACAGGACCACCTGCAGTGACCCACTGTCTCCATCAAGACCCTGTCTTCTAAAGTTTCCACAACCCCCTCATAGAGCACCAGGAGCTGAGGATCAAAAGTTCAAACACAAGCCTATAGAGGACATTTCACATTCAAACTACCACACATTGTGTTTTCTGTGTTTCTTTCTATTGTATTCATACATTTGGCATATTTTTGGCCTAGGTCGATGCTTAGTAAATATGTATTAAGTGAATTAATAAAAATAAGCCATGTTATTATTGACAGAAGTAAAGTATGAGTATAGTATAGAGGTGGTAGCTGGTGTTGGGAAAGACAGGTTATTCTAAGATATTTTCCTATAAGTTGATGATTGGAGACTCTCATTCCACTGTTGCATTTATGTTTTCTCAGCCCCATTTCTTGAGAGAGAAGGAGATCTTATTCCCCTTTGAAATTGATATGGGCAATGATTGTGTTTATATGTGACTATTCTAATGTTATTCTTGATTGTCAACTTAGCACACCTGGTAAATGGGAACCTGAATTGAGAAACCACTTCTAACAGTGTGGCATGTGGGCATGTTCATGAAGCATTTTCTTAATTTTAGTATAACTATTATTCTATGGAATTATAAATGGTATCTGTCAGCTACTATAGGATAGACATAAAGGTATAACTGACCAAGGCAAACATATTTATTTTCTTTTTTTCTCTGGAAGGAGAGCTGTGGTACAACATTAAAAGTCACATCTCCAAAAAGTTGTATATGTTATACTCAAGTCATTGGGAGTAGATGAGTGTTTTCAATTACTGAGGGGGAAGTACCAGCTGACTGAATAACTCCAACAATCAAAGTTAGTGCAAGGACTATGAATTACTCTAATGTCATCACGAATACCATTCTGTAAAGGTATTTCTGGTGTATGAAGGATTACAAAAATATACCACGTGAACCAATGGCCATATTTTCTCTTTCATGGCTTCTGTTGTCCAATTATATTTTATACTCATAAAACAGGTGACAGGACAGTATCCTTGGCCTTATTGGTACTTTCTACCCTGTTACCCTCTGGTAGGGATTAGAAGCTTTCTATTTTTCAAATCTTATTTAATATGTACAAGCAGTAGCACCTAATTAATATTCAGAATCCTAGTTACAAGGGCATCTGGGAGTTGTAGTTTACATATCACCAGGGTTTCCCAAAGGAAAATGAATGAAGAATTAAAAATAAACAAGCAAACAAACAAAATCTAACAGAATGTACCATTATGTTATTCCCAGGTAACTTGAATGCATAAACAGATCAATTACCACCAGATTGGTCCAGGCAAGCTATAAGTGTACTATTGGCGACTTTTGAAAACAAAGAGCAGTTGAATTTTCTGGTGCAAAATTTAGCACATACTTTTCTACCTCTCTCCTTGTGCACCTTTGCAGATGTCTCCCAAACCTCATCTAAACTCCTCTGCAGGCCTCTCCACATACAGTGCCATGGAACAAGTATCTGAGATCCCTATGTTTTGTAAGCAACATACAGTCTCTTTTCTCATCTTCTTTCTCCTGTTTTTCATTTTATTTTTGTAATCAAAGACATAAAAATTATTCCTAATCTGAGGGCCACACAAAAGAAGTCACTGTCAGTCATTTGCCAACCCTCATTTAGAGAATGTATTACTCTACCTTGAATTCTGTTACTTCAATTGCTTAAGCTTCTCTTGTGCAAAAGTCCTTATTATGAGGAGGTGCTTCTGTTTCCAGGACAACCAGGGATAAAGTCTCCACAGTGTATTACCAGCTGAATTATCTGTTCTATTGAGAATTTTCAGCATCTTTCTTTTCTTACATCACACAGAGTCACAAGCAAGGGAGTATCTGCACTCTTCTTGTCCTTGCTTGTTTCTCTAGAGGGACTGTCTTAGTCAGGGTTTCTATTCCTGCACAAACATCATGACCAAGATGCAAGTTGGGGAGGAAAGGGTTTATTGGGGTTACATTTCCATGCTGCTGTTCATCACCAAAGGAGGTCAGGACTGGAACTCAAGCAGGTCAAGGAGCAGGAGATGATACAGAGGGTATGGAGGAATGCTACTTACTGGCTTGCTTCTCCTGACTTGTTCAGCTTGTTTTCTTATAGAACCCAAGACTACCAGCCAACAGATGGTACCATCCATAAGGGGCCCTCCCCCCTTGATCACTAATTGAGAAAATGCCTTACCAATGGATCTCATGGAGGCATTTTCTCAACTGAAACTCCTTTCTCTGTGATAACTACAGCTTGTGTCAAGTTGACACAAAACCAGCCAGTACAATTGACCCCTTGTCAACTTGACACACAAATATATCACTATTAAGCCTCAACCCTTACTTTCTTATTCATCCCCAAGAGCTAAATTACTTTAAAAGTCCCACAGTCTTTGCAAATTCTTACATATCAAAATTTCAATCCCTTTAAAAATATCCAATCTCTTAGAATTCAAAGTCTTTTTACCATTAGAAGTCTTTTAACTGTGGGTTCCACTAAAATACCTTCTTCCTTCAGGAGGGAAAATATATCAGGGCACAGTCACAATCAAAAGCAAAATCAAACTCCAACTGTCTAATGTCTGGGATCCACTCACGATCTTCTGGATTCCTCTAAGGGCTTGAGTCACTTCTCCAGCTCTGCCCTTTGTAGGACACACCTTGTCTTCTAGGCTCCAGATGCCTGTACTCCACTGTTGCTGCTGTTCTTGGTGGTCATCTCATGGTACTGGTATCTCCAAAACACTGCTGTCTTCTGCTGCAAGTATTCATTACCATGGTACCAAGTCTCACCTCCTTTGCATGACTCCTTCAGTCTTGGGCCATCAATTGCAACTGAGGCTGCACCTTCAGCAATGGCCTTCCGAGGTCTCTCACAGTGCCCAGGCCTCAGCAGCTCTTCACAACTCCTTCATGCCTTCAAAGCCAGTACCACCTGGGTGACTCTTACACATTACCAAGTCCACCCACAGCACAAGGTACAACCCTGGCTATCTCTGGAATGCAACCTCTGTGCTCTCAGAAAACATTTCTCAGGAGATTTCACCCCAATGATGCTGGTCTCTTCTTAATCACTGCTAATATCTTAGCTCCAGCTACTCAGCATCAATAGTCCCAGTAATGCAATGATTTTGCTTTAGTAGTTCTGATATCTTGTTAATCACAGCTGATTTCTTCAGCCCCAGCCAACCAAAACCACAGAATCTTAAATCAAACTAGCCATGACCCTGATAATAGTCTCTAATCTTCCCTCTGAAATTTCACAAGCCAGGCCTCCATCTTCTGCACTGTTCTCAACATTATCTTCCAAGCTCCTCCAGAACATTCCACAGAGCTCTTAACATTCCAGTGACTCTTCTAGCTCAAAGTTCCAAAGTCCTTCCACAGTTCTTCCCCAAACATGGTCAGGTTGTCACAGGAATAACCCACTACGCTGGTACCAATTTGTCTTAGTCAGTTTATTCCTGAACAAACATCATGACCAAGATGCAAGTTGGGGAGGAAAGGGTTTATTGAACTTACACTTCCATGCTGCTGTTCATCACCAAAGGAAGTCAGGACTGGAACTCAAGCAGGTCAAAGGAGCAGGAGCTGATGCAGAGGCCATGGTGGAATGCTGCTTACTGGCTTGTTTCTCCTGGTTTGCTCAGGGTGCTTTCTTATAGAACCCAAGATTACCAGCCCTCAGATGGTACTATCCACAAAGGGCCCTCCCCCCTTGATCACTAATTGAGAAAATGCCTTACTGATGGATCTCATGGAGGCATTTTCTCAACTGAAACTCCTTTCTCTATGATAATTCCAGCTTGTGTCAAGTTGACGCAAAACCAGCCAATACAGGGACATAGAGATACATAAACCTCCCCTGGAATTCAGTGGCTTCATGTGTTCTATTTTCACAGATAAATCCTAATACATAGTACTTATTTTCTAATCAGTATTAACTAACACTGTTATCAAGTGATATGGACTGATACCAAACCATATATGTACAGACTGATAAAAGTGGTACATGCCTCAAATTTTCTGTGAGAACAAATAATCCAAAGAAATAACCTCAGAGCCTTTTAAAATCACTATTCCAAAATATCACATTTTTCATCACCTTTGTAGGTGATGATATAATACTGATTACTTGTTTGTGGTGGAGTCTGCCAGGCTTTTCCACTATTAAAAAGAAAAATGTGTTTTGTTGTTGCTTTTTAATGTTATAGGACAACATCTAAAGATGTTGATACAATACACAGTCATGGTATTCCTCCCATGGTCATTATACATGAGCAAAGTCAATGAATAAAGTCATGTGGTAAGGTAGTGGAGAGTTTTCATCAGGGAGTTTCTCAAAGCAGAAACAAAAATCATTGCAGAGGCTGGTTTCTAGCCTCTATAATTGATTTCTAGCATCAAATAATTGATCAAAACCCAACCATAGTAAGTCTATCATAGTTAAATTTGAAATGTCCCCATAATCCCCTTGTGTAGAATATGGTTTTCAGTGTGTAGCATTGCTGTAAAGATGCGAAGCTTTTAAGGTGAGGAAGTTGGGTCATTGGGCCCTCAGAATGGTATTGAGGTCCCTGTGTCTTTGTCTTTGCTTTCCAGCCACCACACATTTCAGCCATGATGCTCTGTGCTGCCATAAGCCCAACAAGGCCTCAGAGACTTCAATGACTAACTCCAAAAGGAAGTAATGCAATCCTGAAACTAGGCTTTTTAAAGTGATCATAGCCTGAAACCTCAAGCTACAGACTGAACTAAATCTGTCCTCAGTTTAAGTTAATTATCTCTGGCATTTTATCATAGTGATAGAAAGCTAAAAATCAATTTCTAATTTATCCAAGTGAACCAACCTGACATTATAATTACATTATTTAGAATAATCCCTTGTTTAAAATAATACTTAAAGCATAATGTGGTAGCATTTCAAATCACCAATGTATATTAATACCAAGGGTGTAGAAAAAGGTGACTATTATTTAAATTGTAACGCTGATGGCAGCAGAGTTGTCATTTGGAATGATGACAATAGAGTCTGGGAAGTATGGAAATTACAGAATAATTTACATGTAATTAATCCTACTGAACTGAACACTTAAAGATAGGTAAGGTGACAAACTAAACATGATGTGTATATACACAATAACAAATACAGAGGGGAATGTAAGTCATTTCTCTTTCAACATTTCCATATATCTATGTATGTTAAAATTTGGACCAAGTAAAACCTTTTAATCCCACTAAAATAAGAAAAAGCAATTCTTTTTCCTGTTTTTCTTACAGCCTTTTATCCTAATTATATATGATATTATATCAATGTTTTTATTTCCTATTTCATCAAATAATACAGCTACAGTCAAACCTTCCATAAAGCTAGAAAGAGGCAATGAATTAGTTAGGTAAAGTCATTTATTCTACCATTCACTACCCCAACTGTGGTAGTTTGAATAACAATGGCCCAACTGTGGTAGTTTGAATAACAATGGCCCCCATTGGCCCCTGTGTTTGAATGCTTAGTTGCCATTATGTGGAATTATTTGAAAGAATTGTAAGGATTAGGAAGTAGTCCTTGTTGAAGGAAGTGTGTCAGTAGGAGTGGGCTTTGAGCTTTCAAAATCCCACACTAAGCCAGTCTTTCTTTCTGTCTATAGATCAAGATATAGTTCTCAACTACTTCAATGCCTGCCTGAATGCCTCCATCTTCCCTACTATGAAGACAATGAACTGAGCCTCTAAAACTGTAAGCAAACCCTCAATTAAATGCTTTCTTTTAAAAGAGGTGCCTTGGTCATGGTGTTTCTTCACAATAGAACAGTAACAAAGTCACTGTTTTATTTTATTATTTGTATTGATTATTTTACTTATTTACATTTCAAATGTCATCCCCTTTCCCTGTTTTCCCTCCACAAATCCCCTATCCCATCCCACTCCCACCTCACCACCCTAGCATTCCCCTATACTGGGGCATCAAATCTCCATAGGACCAATCGACTCCCCTCCCATTGATGCCAGATAAGGCCATCTTCTGCTACATATGCAGCTGGAGCCATGAGTCCCTCCATGTGTACTTTCTGGTTGGTGATTTAGTCCCTGGGAGCTCTGGGGGGTCTGCTTGGTTGATATTATTGTTCTTCCTATGGGGTTGCAAAGCCCTTCAGCTCCTTCAGTCCTTCTGCTAGCTCCTTCATTGAGGTCCCTATGCTCAGTCCTATGGTTAGCTGCAAGCATTTTTATCTGTATTGGTCTGTATTGGTCAGGCTCTGGCAGAGTCTCTCAGGAGACACCTATATCAAGCTCCTTCCTGTCAGCAAGCACTTCTTGACATCAGCAATAGTGTCTAGGTTTGGTGTCTGCAAATGGATGGATCCCCAGGTGGGGCTGTGTCTAGATGGCCTTTCCTTCAGTCTCTATTCTACTCTTTGTCACTGTATTTCCTTTAGACAAGAGCAATTCTGGGTTAAAATTTTGGAGATGGGTGGGTGGCCTCATCCCTCAACGGGGCCTGTGCCTAACCTATGGATATGATCTCTATAGGTTCTCTCTCCCCTTTGTTGGGTATTTCAGCTAATGTCATCCCTGTTGGGTCCTGGGAGTCTCTTGCTTTCCTGGCATCTGGGACTTTCTGGCAGCTACCCCCAGTTCCCCATCCCCATTGCTACATACCTCTGTTCAATTTCCTGACACTCTGTATATTTTCCCATCTCCTCCGGTACCTGATCCTGTTCCCCCTTTCCCCTCCTCATCCTCTCTTCCTCCAAAGTCCCTCCCACCCTCTACCTCCCTTGATTATTTTCTTCCCCCTTCTAAGTAGTCCCACATAGAAGCATCCATACTTTGGTCTTCCTTCTTCTTGAGTTTCATATGGTTTGTGAGTTGTACTTTGGGTATTCTGATCTTTTTTGCCTAATAGCCACTAATTTGATTTTTAAGTATGAGTTTTCATATGTGGGATTTATTAAACAAACACCCATGTTGTTGAAATGTTTTCTTTGAACTTTCTTTAACGCAATGAATCAGTTGTCAGTATACAAATTTCTAAAGTTTCTATTCATAAGGAAGACTCATCTATTTCAATAGAAAAGGTCAGTATATGAAATAGTCATTATTCTGACTAAATAAAGACTTGAAAAGGTATTATAGGTTTTATTTACTGCAATTATGTTTCTCCTAAAAATTAAACAAAAGAGACTTCCTTCACAGAATAGTATCAATCTTTTGTCAAGAAATAACCATATTTTACACAGCTACATTTGTCAGTGATAAGGTTATAATGTCCAAATACAATTACAACAACAATAATAAAATAATAATAATAATAATAATCATAATAATAATAATAATAAAGTCCTTATTACTATATCACTAGCCTGTTGTAAGGATCAAACAGGATAAACTGTTTGATAAATAAAATTATTATTATTATTATTATGATTATTATGATTATTATGATTATGATTATTATTATTATTATTATTATTATTTAGTTGGTCCCAAGTTTCTAAATGCACTGCTGCTCTGGGTGAAAGCTAGCCTGTGACAGCATCAATGGGCTTTCTTTGTGTGTTTTCCAGCTGAGATAACTAAAGTTTGAAAATTCTTAGAGTATTACCCAACATCAACATGAGATGCCTCCCATCTTAGATGCCTCCCACCCCAGCACTATATCTCACCCTATCCCTTATTCCACAATGAATCACTAGTTACACCTGGCATCATTAGCAACAAAGGCTGGTAGAATGGCTCTGTGTAATTGCATGATTTCACCATGACCAATGCAGAAAAACTTTGAGCACTTAGCTTTCTTGATGGCCACTAGCATGATTCCCAGATAATGCCAAAGATTCACAAAATTCTACTGAGCGGACCTACCACTTCTTCATGAAGTTTATCCTGTTTCGTCCTTACAACATGTTTGCTGTAGTAAAAAGGCAGATGTGCACAAGCCCACTTATTTAGTTGAAAGAGAAAACAAAACTCTGAGAATCCAGAAGACACTCAAAGTATGTGAGGTATTTTTGATTTGGAAGATAATGCTATCAATGCCTACATGATATCTATCTAAATTATAGTTAACAAAGGGGGATTTTTATCTTGAATTACGCAGGAAAATTTCTCAGAATTGTACTGGTGGCCATTGGCACACTTTTTGTGTAATAATAGTAGCTCACAAAGTTCTCTAGAGTGGACTGTGATATACCAGTAGCTACTTTTAGCGATTTCAGTTTATTAATAACAGCCTGGCTCCATTTTGTATGGGACACTAATATAAAAGGTAAATGATAATATGATGTATTTCCTTATCAACATTGTCTAAACTTTCTAAAGCCCAATGATAGATCCTCATGTCTAATAGTATTGACCAACCATAATATTTCTCAATTTTGCTTCTAGAAAAATACATTTCATATAAAGTTATTCCCCATAGAACTGCTTTTTTAAAGATGTGTGAGCTGAATTCAGGAAATCTTTTATTTTCACAGACGACATCTGTAATATCTAAGCTACTGAGCCACTTAGTGAAGAGAGAATCTCTCGGTATTTTTTTCTATTTCTTTTATTTATTTTTATATCCTAAAGGATAAAACTGAAGAGTTCTCTCCTGAGAGAAGCAAGAAGTTGAAATAGTTTTCTGCCAAAAGGAAAGTTATTAAAAAGGTAAAATATGTTCACCAAATTTTGAAGAACTTCCTTCTGTATGTGGAGAATTCCCCACTCAGTAATTGCATAAATCATGTTGATGGGCCACTGCTTCCCACTAAATGAATAAATCATAGTTGCTAAGCACTGAGAATGCCCATGCTCCATGTACAGGTCCTGTGGTCCCCACTGGAATCTTGTTCTCTTCAACCACACATTTCAGCCTCTGGCTGCCAAGTATTTTTATGTCTTCAATAAACTAAACTGAACCAAGCTATTATTACTGAATTGCAGGCTATTAGAAGCTGAATGTAGCTGTTGGTGTATCACCAAGGGAAATAAAAACTTATTATGTTTATTTTGTATGTAACCTAGACAGTTGCATTTGCAAGCTATCAGCATGTGCAGGGGCCTTTTCAGATCTGGAGGGGTAGCAGAGGAAGCCATGTCATGGTGTCCCTATTTGTTTTCAATTCCTCAGCCACCTGGCACAGAATTAAGTACTCAGGAATTACAATCAAGAACTTCTTCCAGTCTGCAATGATATCTGTTTCCACTGTTTCAAGAAATTGGAACAACAGCAGAAAATATATAAAATAAAGAATCAGAGGCAAGACAAAAGATGATGAATTGCACCTGAAACACAACTGTGAATTTATTGATTTGTCTATCTCATCACTGAGGAACCTATACAAAGAGAATAATTCCCAGAAAAACATTTATTTTAGAAATATTTTGCTAAACAAAAAGAAAAAATTGTTTCCCCAATTATCTACTAAACAAAATAGCATATTAGCCACTATCTCTGTTGTAATTAAGTGAAAGCCAGAAGTAAACATAAAGATTAAACCCACATTAGAACAAGTATCTATTTAATTATTAAAGTCCCTACTATCCAAAAAGACAAGAGCCATAGCTAAGGAACCCAGTAGAGCACAAAGCTTCCAAGCTGTATAAAATCTTGAAGTCTTGTGGAGAATAATTACACAAATGTTAAAGGCTTCCTCAAGTTTTATTTGACTCTCTACTCTAAGATTGAAGTTAATATTTTCATCAAATATTTTTAACAATAGTCTTAATGAAAATATATTATCCTAATTACTTTTTCTTGTTGTGTGGCCAAATTGTTCTGCTTCAAAAAAGATACGAACTCTATGCAATAAAGCATTATTTCTTCTAAATACAAAATGACTATACTCAAACCTACAGAGAATTATGAACCTTTAATTTTTATGCTATTCATGTCTCTTTAAAAGTTTCAGTCAAAATAGCAGTCTACAACCTGCACACCTAAAGAAGTTGATGTCCACTTTCCTTTTAAACAATATTCTAACTAGAAAGCAACCATGTAGAAAGTTGACATCTGAGTGTTTGCTCCATTGCAAGAAACTGCCTCAATTTTCTTTTTCAGCTTTTAGAGTTACCTAGAGCCCTCAGCAGCACTTCCAATTGATTTAATAACAATTGTTTTCCCACCTGCAGCAGATGAAACAGTGAGTTCCCATCCAATGAAAATGCCTATATCTTAATCCTGAGATCTATGCAACCTTTCATGGAAAAGTGGATCTAGGTATTAGTACAGAAGAAATTCAGTGATCTAATGAAATGATTAGTGATTGCAGAATTGGAGGATTATCTGAGATCATCCGGATGGCCTCAGTTCTTAAAAGGAAACATAAAATCAAAATTGGCCAGAGTGGAATGGTAAAAGCAACACACCTGACACTGCTGGAGACAGAGGAAGAGGTCCTAAGCCCTTCCTAAAACTGAGAGGGGTAAGAAAATGGGTCTTCTCCCTTCCCTGCTGATCACACCAGCTCTTCAAGGAACACAGCCCTGCAGACACCCTGACTGTAGTTCAGTGAGGCCTTTCAAACTTCTGGCCAACAGAATTATAAAGCAGGGTGTTTTTGAAAGCTCTGAGTTTATGGTAATTGGTTACAACAAATTGTTAAAACAAACGGGAAACTAGTATACTAACTGGATTAAAATGTCCTGAACGGAGATGATTCATCACTTAAAAGTATTTGCTGAACAACCTTGACAATCCTGAGTGCCATTCTTGGAACTAAAAGTGTCAAACTCGGGACTAGCAAGATGCTTCATTAGGATTTGGTGTTAATGTGGTTACTGCCAGCCTGAGGACTGGAGTTTAATGACCAGAAGACACATGGTGGCAAAAAAAAATGATTCCCATGAGTTACCTACTAACTTCCACCTGCATACCATGATGCTCTTAGGGGCATATGCACATGAATGTGCATGCACACATGTGAGCACGTGCAAACACACACACACACACACACACACACACACACACACACAAGTATATTTTAGTGCCTGATGCCCTGATGTCTGTCTTTAATTTCTGAACTCCTATAGCAAGATGGGAGATAGAGACAGAAGAATTATTCAAAAGGCCATGAACTAGAGAACACAAAATATAAAGCATGGAAGAAATATAACAAACCATTAATCAACAAGATGGAAGGAGAGAACTAACTTCTGAAAATTATACTCTGATGCCCACACTCATATGCCTGCACAGCAAATAGTAACAACAACAACAGTACGATCTTGAATGCTTCTACTGAAAACTGCTGGAGCATTTTAAAATTTAATCAAAAATAACATGAAGTTATGTGGTCCAACATGTCTTCTTACTTCATATAAACGTTCTATGTGAATTGGAAGCCTACCAAGAACTCAGTGGAGATTTGTTCAATTTTTTATTATTATTCATTTAAAATAATGTTGGTCTCTTTGTTAAAATATCTTTATAGATTGCCAGCATTATTAAAACTGAGCCAGGCTATGTAAATCTAAGATCAGCCATCAGTAAGACTAAATCTAAATGTTGATCAACTTTCTCCAAAATTAGTCACAGATGCTGAGGATAGGGAAATGAAAGAGTACACAGAAAACTAAATAGCAGAGACTCAAAAGTGTGGACATCTCACACACAGAGCCTGAGTTCAACTGAACAGTTGCTCTCAACTGAAGATGAGCTTCCCTCCTTCATTAGACTCCCATTGTTCCTGCATACTGCATGCAATCATTTCTTTCCTGATGAAATAATTTGGGATATAATGACTTCACAGTTCAAACCCTAAGTTTACAAATCCCCATGTAATAAAGTATAGCTTCCTGTGCTTTAAAGCTTCCACACCATGCTCCTGAGCTAGCAAAAACTGGTTTGGCCTTGTATGTGGCAAAGACTTCTATAATAACACAAGCCTCTTTCTATCTCCTAAGCTCAGCAGCCACCAGCCTTTACCTGACACACTGAAGTCCATGAATAGCCCTTTGCTGCTGGAATCTCATCCACATTAGAGACTCAAACAACTGTGCTCTTGATCATGATACTCTCTTAAACAGATGGCCCTTCCCTCCCTCTATGCCTTCATTTAGCTTCTTAAAGGAAGTAATGCTGGCTGCTACTTAAATTATACATGTAATAATCTCAACACAAAAGTTTCTCTCTCTCTCTCTCTCTCTCTCTCTCCCTAATACAAAAAAGAAAGAAAGAAAAGGAAAAAATACCAACAAAACCAAAACCTCCTGTTCTAGGTCAAGGGTCAAGTTCTTTTTCTGATCACCTCCCATCAAGCATGTTGGCATTTCTGGAAAATAAACTACATTTACCATACAAAAGATCAATAACAAATTAAGGCACCTTAAAAATAAAAAAATTAATTATTATTTTATAATTATATCTACTTATTTGAGGGATGCATGCCATAGAAGGTGTGGAGGTTAGAAGACAACTTGACGAAGTGGCTTTTTTTTTACATCATGTGGGCTCCAGGAATCGAATTCAGGTCACCAGGTTTGGCAGCAAGGGCCTTTACCATTGAGCCATTTTGCCAGTTCTGAACCAAGAATTATTGCCATTTTCTCATTTCTACTCTGAAAGTTCCAATTCTCTCCAAACCCAAAGAATATTCCTTAAAGAATTTAATGAAATGTTTAAAATAATATTCAATACAACTATGACTCTTATCTGTATATATTATATATACATATAGTTAAATCATAAAGTAGTAAAACCTTATTAATATACATTATTGAACTACAGTGCTCTGTTATGTGATGACACCATACTTATCTGCTCACCTCCTAAGAGAGCTTTGTATTAGCTTCCAGTGTTTTGCATTTAACATGCAATTCTATGTTCAATATCCTTATACTTTATATTAACACACACTTTCCAAAGTATAAGAGTGATTTCACATTAACAAGGATTCTGTAAACATTTCCAATCTGAACATTTTCTAATGGCAGACCTTTGAGTCTCAGGGACCCAGCTCACGTAGAAAAGCTTCTTGTTCCTTTGTACTTTGAAGTTATCTAGTTGGTCAAGTGACTTTATATGTCAATGGTTACTTGAGCATCCTCCTCTAGTGTGGATGCTTCATTCCCATCTACCTACCACCACCTATTTGTGACTCTTATCTCAATTTAAAGTTATTTGAATTTAATGCTGATTTTCTCCTGTTGGTGTCTTATTTTTAAACTTAAAATATTTGTGTTGTAGATAAATGCAAGTAATCTTCAATTTATCTGGGTTTTTAAAATGGGTATTATGACTTTAAAAATACTTCCTCATTTACATGTATGGACTTTCTCTAAATTTTCAGACAGCTTTAGTGTTGAGCTTCTTCTATACATGGCCTAGCAAATTTTATGTATGCACATGTGAATATGTGTAGTCTAGTGAGTTTTCTAATTAACACATCTGTCTTTCTATTTCTGTACTGATACCAGAAACAAATATTTCAAAGGTACAAATTGCCTTGTGTTATTTTAGTATGAATTTTCATGGTTTTTCATCAACTTTTACTCTATGTAAATCTTAGAATTACTTTGACAAAGCCTGAAAACTAATATTGAGAATTTACCTGAAAAGTCATTAAATGCACACACCAGTTGGGGAAGTGACATCTTCATATTTTGCACATTTTTAAACATTAAAAAGAAAATCAATGTGTCACCTTTCTTTGGGGATGTAGTCCCTGATAGCTTACACGTGTTTCAGCACATCCTACATATGCACATACTGCCAGCACTAATTAGACTCAATGGATTTTTTAAAATAGCACTTGAAATGAAAGGTACCCATGGGGAAAAGCCTGAAAAGAACCGGCTAAGAGGGTTTGACTGAATATTATGAAAAAATATACATGTATTCATTCTCAAAAAAATAAATAAAATATATTTTAAAAAATCAACATATCAGCTGGGCAGTGGTGACGCACACCTTTAATCCCAGCAAGCACTTGGGAGGCAGAGGCAAGTGGATTTCTGAGTTCGAGGCCAGCCTAGTCTACAGAGTGAGTTCCAGGACAGCCAGGGCTACACAGAGAAACCCTGTCTCGAAAAAAAAAATAAAAATCAACATATCACAAGACTTTTTGTATTTCAAAAATTTCTCTTTAAAGCCTTTGAAATTGTTTCTTTGGCTCTGTTTCTAATGTCTAAGTTCTATGAATAAAATGGTACTTGCTAATTAGAATTCATGAATAGAAATATACTTATCTTATGTTTTAGTCCATTTTTCAGAATTTACCTTACTATGTTGTTGCAACTTTTTTATTATAAAAATTTATACATCAACTTTGATCTTTGAACAATAAGCTAACATCTGTAAATGAGGATAACATTTCCAGTTTCTCTCAAAATCTTATTTTTTATAGTACTGATTTGCCCTTATTCTTTAAAGTTCTGATATTTTTATTCTATACTTAATCAAATATATCTATTTTGTCTGTATGGCTCTAAATTATGCTTTCTCTTTCATTGATTTCTGCTATCCATTACTTTTCCTTAACAATTTTGTATCTTGTTTACTTACCATATAGCTTCAGTTTTTATAAAATAGAAGAATATTGAGTCATATGATGGTGGCACATGCTTTTAATTTCAGCACTCAGGAGGGAAAGGTAGGTAGATCTCTAAGTTTGAGCCTGGTCTACAGAGTGAGCTGCAGGACAACCAGGGCTACAATGAAAAACTGTTGTCTTAAAAATCCAAAAAGAAAGAAAGAAAGACAGATAGACAGGAAGCAAAAAATAAAGATGCAAAAGTATTGAAAGAATACTATATCCATGTATTACTTCCTAAAATCAAAAACAGACATCCTGTTTTCTTTATTTCCATCTCTCTTTTTCTCTTATTATTCAGGATCCATTTTTGTTTTAATTAGCCATTTAAAAGTGAATTATAAACACCCTGAATTCATACTTCAATATTCATCTTCTAAAGAAGTATATTCATATACCTAAATATCTGATGGCAAACAATAATAATTTGTATGTATAATGTAATTGTTATGCAAAGGTCTTGTTTTCTTATTACAGAATCTGTTCCTTTGCGTGCTTTATGTTCTATCCCCAGAACTGGAGTGGAGAGAGAATAGTTGTGATTGATATGCTTGATAAAATAGAATAAATACTGAACGAAGTAAATGAAAAGCTGAAAAATGTGAAGATACAATTTGACATTATTTAGAGTATCCAGTATTATGTTGAATTCCATGATCCACTAGGACTTGAGTTTTGTGCAGGGTGATAAATATGGATCTATTTGCTTTCTTCTACATACAGATAACCAGTTAAATCAACACCACTTGTTGAAGATGCTATCTTTTTCCTACTGTATGGTTTCGGTTTCTTTGTGTACATGGGTGTGTGGGTTTATTTCTGGGTCTTTGATTTGAGTCCATTGATCAACGAGTCTGTTTCTGTACCAATACCATGCAGTTATTATCACTAACAGTATACCTTGAGGTCAGGGATAGTGATTCCTCCAGAAGTTCTTTTATTGTTCAAGATTGTTTTGGTTATCCTGTGTTTTTTGTTTTTCCATATGAAATTGAGACTTGCTCTTTCAAGGTCTGTAAAAAAAAAAAAATGTGTTGGAATTTTGATAGGGATTGCATAGAATCTGTAGATTGCTCTTGGTAGGGTGGCTATTTTCACTATGTTAATCCTACCTATCCATGAGCATAGAAGACAGCTGTGAGCACATTAGTACAGGATACAATTTCTTGAACAGAATACCAACAGCTCAGGTTCTAAGATCAACAATTGATAAATGGGACCTCATAAAAGTGAAAAGCTTCTGTAAAGCAAAGAACACTGTCAATAGGACAAAATGGCAACTTACAGGTTGGGAAAAGACCTTAACTAACCCTCCATCTGACAGAGGGCTAATATCCAAAATACATATAAAAATACTCAATAAGTTAGACTTCAACAAGCCAAATAACTCAATTTAAAAATGGACTACAGAGCTAAACAGAGAATTCTCAACAGAGGAATCTCTAATGGTCTAGAAGCACTTAAAGAAATGTTCAACATTCTTAGTCATAGGGAAATGCAGATCAAAATGAACCAGAGATTCCACCTTACACCAATCAGAATTGCTAAGATCAAAAACTCAAGGGCTGCACTTGCTAGTGAGGATGTGGAGAAAGGGGAATACTTCTCCATTGCTGGTGGGATGCAAATTTGTACAACTATTTTGGAAATCAATCTGGCAGTTTCTCAAAAATAAAAAAATAAAAAATAAAAAGTAGTTCTACCTGAAAAGCCAGCCATACTGTTACTGGGCATATTCTCAAAAAGATGTTCCACCATACCACAATAGCATGTGTTCCACTATGTTCATAGCAACTTTATTTGCAATAGCCAGAAAATGGAAACAACCCAGATGTCCTTCAACCAAAGAATGGTTACAGAAAATGTGGTTCATTTACACAATGGAATATTATTCAGCGATTACAAACAAGGATGTCATGAATCTTGCAGGCAAATAAATGGAACTAGGAAATATCATCCTGAGTGAGATGACCCAGATACAAAAGGACGTGCACAGTATGTACTCGTTGATAAGTAGATAATAGTCATAAAGTACAGAATACCCATGAAACACCCCACAGACCCGAAGAAGTTCAACAAAAAGTTAAACAAAAGGATGCTTGAATCACACTTAGAAAGGAGAACAAAATCATCATAGGAGTGAGAGGATGGAAAGGAACTGGATAGGAGAGGGGAGGAGTGGGGAATGGATTAAGAGGCATAATCAGGTGTGTGGAAGGACAGGAGAGCGACTCAGAGGTCTAGGAGAATGAGTGGAAATCTGCAGCTGCCAGTGGGGTAGAGGGGAATCTTTAGAATGTCCCAGAGACCTGAGATGTGCAAGGATCCCAGGACTCAGTGCTGATGACCTTAGTCAAGATGCCTAACAGTAGGGATGTAGAAACTGAAGAAGCCACTTCCTATAGCCAGGCAGGACACTCTACACACACAGGGGAAGGATAAGGACACCAACCCACCCATAAAACATTCAACCAAAAATTTGTCCTTTCTAAAAGAAACATAGGGACAAAGATGGAGCAGAGACTGATGGAGTGGCCAACCAATAACTGACACAACTTGACACACATCCCATGGGCAAACACCAGTCCCTGACATTAATAATGATACTCTGTTATGCTTGCAGACAGGAGCCTTGCATAACTGGCCTTAAGAGGGCCCACCCAGCAGCTAACTGAAACAGTTGCAGATACCACAGTCAAACACTGGGCAGAGGTTGGGGACTCTTGTGGAAGAGTTCGGGGAAGGATTGAAGGCCCTGAAAGGAATGGGAACCCCACAGGAGGACCAACAGAGTCAACTAACCTGAACCTATGGTAACTCTCAGAGACTGAGCCACCCACAAAAGAACACATAACCCCTGGCACAAATATAGCAGATGTGCAGCTCGGTCTCCATGTGGGCCCCCTAACAACTGTAGTGTAGGCTGTCTCTAAAGTTGTAGCCTGATTGTGGTATCTGTTCCCCAATAGAGCTGCCTTGTCTGGCCTCAGTGAGAGAAGATGCTCCTGTTCTGGCAGAGACTTGATGCACCAGTGTTGGAAAATTCCAGGGGTGGGCCTATCCTCTCAGAAGTAGAAGGAGAGGGATAGGGAGGGTCTCTGTGAGAGGGGGACAGAGTAGAGGTGTCAGCATTTTATGTAAATAAATATATAAATAAATAAATAAATAAATAAATAAATAAAAATTTTAAGTTGTTTTCTAAATATAATTAAAGAGCTGAGGATGTGACTCAGTTGAAGAGTGTTTGCCTCACATGTCCAATGCCATGGATTCAATTTCCTGAAACACAAAACCAACCAAATAATAATAATTAAATGAACATTCTAAAATTTTAAATTACATGCTAAAATATGCTAAACATATTTGCATTCTATCTTGCTTTTTGATCAATAAATTGAGGACTCTAAAGTTTTCTCCTTAGCACTCACTAAACTGAACTTAGAAGACTAGAACCAATTTGAACCACCTATAGGCCCTGAAGGTTAGCTTGGTCTTGTCAATGGCTAAGTAAGCAACAGTTAACCTTCTAGAAAGACTAGAAAGATCAGGATCTGGAGTCTTTAAGAAATAGTGACTGAAATGCATTCAACAGAGGACTGGTCTTTTCAACAAAATGTTATGTAACAATTAGATATTCATACATAAAAGATGAAACTTGAATATTAATACATTTGGATCATGCTAAAAAGTAACTCATAATGGATCACAGATTCAATTAAAAGCCTAACCCATACAAAAATATTAGAGGAAATCTGCAATTTTAAGTAATATAATATCCTAGACAAATAAAAGTTAAGTGTATGCCACAAAGCAATACTTGATATTTAAACTTATTCAAAGTTTGAAGCAAACCTCCACTCTTCAAAATACAGTCTTAAGTAATTTAAAATGCAAGGTAGATCTTTGTGACAAAGTACATGCAAGTTGCATGTGTAGAAAAAAAGTTGAAATCTAAATTATATAATAAATGTTCAAATTTAATCATAAAAATAAACATTATTAGCCTAGCACAATGAGCAAAAGATTTGAGTATTTAACACACCAGAGATGTGAATGTATGAATAGTAAGTAAATCCAAGATATTCAGGTTCATTAGTTGTAGGAAAATGCAAAGTAAAGCCTAAATATAATACAGCTACATTTCTTACTAAAGGAAAGTTTGGCAAAGCCAAGTCTCAAAGTGGAGAAATGATATGTAGCATTGTCTTGGAAAATGGGTTGTGAATTTTGTAAAATATTACATTCACTTGTAGTTATGAGAAAGGGGAGATTAGTTCATTTGATTACAGAAGACCCAAAATTAGCTGGCTCGAGGTTAGAGAAAGCCTAAAATTTAGTTCTAGTCTTTATCTGAAGGTTTGAGAGTCAGGAAAGCCAATAGCATAATTTGCCTGAAATCTGACAAGCTGGGCACCTAGGCAGAATCAATATATAAGTTCATATCCTAAAAAAAAAAAGAAAGAAAGAAAGAAAGAAAGAAAGAAAGAAAGAAAGAAAGAAAAAGAAAAGAGAAGAAAAGAAAAGAAAAGAAAAGAAACCTAAGCAATGCCCCTGGTCAAAGGCTACCATGTAATTGGGGTCTCGTTCCTAATGGTCTTCTGTGCTACTCAAACATTCAACTAATTAGACAAGACAATCTTACATTAAACAATCACCTTTATTCAATTTACTGATCAGAATGTTGATCTCATTCAAAGAATCTCAATATCCCCTCCCCTTCTTTCTCTATCTCTCATTCTCTTTCTCTCTCTAACACCCAGAATATCTGGGTATGTTAGCCAGACAAGCTGACACATAAAATTAGTCATCACTCCTCCTCAGATAGTTACTCAATAAAAATAAATATAGCTACACCAAAAACTTTACAACTATTTGTTGATTTATTGATAATCATCAAAACTAGATGCAACCAAAATGTCTATCAGCAAAGAAATAAGCAAGTTGTATAACTACACAGCAGACCACTATTCAGAACCAAAACAAAATACACACCTGACACCATGGAGAAATCTCAAAAGCATTACAAGTGGAAATGTCCACATACAAAAGACTACATACACATCATAATGTATGTATATTATGTTCTGGAAGAGGCAAACTGTTGGAGAAGAAATAAATGTGGCACAGGGGATGTGGGAAAGACAATGATGGAATTTTTAGGATGACAGGAAAACTGTAAGACCACAAGTGGTGAGTGGTATCATATATGATCTGCTAGAATCAGGAGACAAACCATGGATAGTGGTTCTCCTAAAGATAGATGGCTATACTAAGCATTAATGGGGGTAGAAAAACCACTGGTTTCAGTAACAAAGTAAAGTAGGAAACTTAGCAGAACATAAAGAGAAAGTTACAAGCTCCTTCAGAAGGAATTAGCCTCAGCTGAGAAGTACCCCCTCCTTATGACAGGAAGGCCAGCTAGAGAGAGCCAGGACCACTGCTTAAGAGGAAAAGCCTCAGAAAATAATCACTATACTTTCAGTAATTGACATTTTAATGAAGAGAGATGGGAAGAGTGAATTGGGAGACAAAAGTTGCTTATAGGAGATGAAACTACAGGAGCAGAGGTGCTAGGAAAACCCTTTCTTCTCTACTCTTAGCACCAAACAGGAGCAGCAAGAAGCTAAGGGCTACTTGAATGGAAATCTGCAACAGTAAAAGCTTCATGCAAAGGCAAAACTTAATTCCTATCTCCTATCCTGAGTCATTCAACATGGATGAAGGCAAGGCACTAAATGGAAGAGCTGAAGCTAGGAGACCAAAACATCAAAATGTAGGAAAAGCACTGGGATACTGGCATAGGTAAGGAATTTTTGAATGTGAACCTCAAAGCACAGGAAACAAAAGCAAAGACTAGCAGGTGGAATTATATCAAATTAAAATTCCTGTGACCTCACATCATCCCTCACTGTTGAGAGCTGTAAAGGTGAGAGTTAACTTCAAATGCTATGGGAATACAGAATTTCAGTGCTCACCTCATAGCTTTGGGGTATAAACTCATATAAATTCCTAAAGAAACACCTTCTGGAATGGAAGAGTTAGCTTAGAGTATTTGTTGCTCTTGCAGAGGACCCAGGCTCAGTTCTCAGCACCCATGTAGTACCTCACAACCCTTTATAAATTCAGTGCTAGGGTAACCAATATACTCTCTGACTTCTGAGGACACCATGCATGCATGTGGCACACATATATACATGCCAGCAAAATACTCATAATCATAAAATATAAATAAGTAATCTTTTCAAAGCTCAACTTCTTTTATTTTTAAAAACAACTCCATCCCTTCAGTTTTTTTTTTTTAATTTAATATTTTACTTATTCACTTTATTCACTGACCCCTTCCTGGTCACTCCCTACTACAATCTTTCCCCCATCCCTCCTCCCCTCTCCTCTGAGCAGATAATGCCCCCATGGGAATCCCTCCCATCCTGGCACATCAAGTCTCTGTGAGGCTAGGTGCTTCCTCTCCCACTGAGGTCAGACAAGGTAGCCCAGCTAATAGAACATATCTCAGGTACAGGCAACTGCTTTTGGGATAGTCCCTGTTCCAACTGTTGGAGACTCATATGAAGGCCAAAATGCACATGTGAGAGGAGGTCTTGGTCCAGCCTATGTGTATGTTCTTTGGTTGGTGGTTCAGACTCTGAGAGCCCCTAAGGGTCCAGGTTAATTGATTCTCTTTGTCTTTCTATGTAGTTCTAATACCCCTCTGGGCCCACAATCCTTCCTCCTATTCTTCCATAAGAGTCCCCAAGCTCCATCCACCATTTGGCTATGGGTGTCTATATCTTTCTGAGTCAGCTGCTGGGTGGAGCCTCTCCAAGGACAATGTGCTCCTGTCTGCAAGAGTAACAAAGTACCAATAATGATGTTAAGGATTGGTGTTTGCCCATGGAATGGACCTCACATTGGGCCAGTTATTTCTTTGCCATTCCCTCAGTCTCTGCTCCATTCCCTGTGCCTGCATTTCTTACAGACAGGACAAAATTGGGGTTGATACTTTTGTGGGTGGGTTGGTGTCTCTACGGATCCACTGGGGTTCCTATCTGGCTACAGGAGGTGGCCTCTTCAGGTTCCATATCCCAAATGTAGTGAGTCACAACTAAGGTCACCCCATTGATTCTTGGACACCTCCCTTCTCTCAGGTTTCTGTCTCAACCTGGGGATATCCCCACTTCCTTGCTCCTGTCTATTTCAGATTTCCATTCATTTGCATGGAGAGATGGCTAGATGGCCATGGAAATCCCTTCAGTTTTAAACACCGCTTTTGTTGAAGAAGTAGGAAAATGAGGTTTCCACAACAATTTATTGCTCGTTATTTTTAATTGTCTTCATGATGGTAGTTCACATACTTGAAACATCCAAATAGTTATAAATTATCAAGTAAGATCATTTTAACTGACATTTACTTGTCATGACGAATACATGTGTCATTAATTTCTTTCCTCTCTTAAGCAGTACAAATGAACTAGAAGAATCAAACTCCTTTCTTAATAAATCCTGAGCCGCAAATGCACCTCTAGTAAAAGTTCCATGGTCAGATATTCTTACAATGTGTTGGATAAAGAAAAGATATTTGAAGCCTAACTTTAGTATCAAAAGAATAAAACTATGTCTTGTAGTAAAAAATTTTCTCCCTTTCTTTGTTATAAAATAATCATAGTGAATGACAAAGGTAGTCCAAGATAACCTATATAAGAGATAAAATTTTCACCTGGTGTGGTGCCTTATACTTTTAATCCCAGCATTTGACTGGATGCATAAGCAGGCAGATCTGTGTGAGTTCAAAACCAGCCTCATCTACATAGTGAGCTCCAGGCCATTCAAAACTGTAACTAAATAACTAACTAAAATCAAACCTGTCTCTAAGCATTGGAGGGGGGAGAAAGAGAAACTTGCGCCTTCAAAAGAAAGAAATTAGTAGAATAATGAGACACCTTATAACTGGGATAAAAATACTTACCAAAATATCTAACAAAGGTTTAATATCCAAAAGTATATGTGAAACTAAAAAGAAAAAAATAATGTAGTAACCAAAAGTAAACAAATTCAATCTAACAGGAAATGGATCTCAATTGATACTTCTCAGGTGAAAATACAAATGACCAACAAATACATGAAATAGCATTTAGTATTTATTAGCCATCAGAGAAGTGCAAAACAAAACCATAAACAGGGACTATCTCACTCTAGGTGGAATGTTTGTTATCAAGAAAAAGAAAGAAAAATGATTGGTACGGATGTGAACACTTTTTCATATATGAGCTTTTTTAAAAAGCCAACAAGCAGAAATTCATGATTACTAAAGGTTGGGAAGGGACCACTGAGTAAAGGGAGACAGGATTTAACTGATGCATGTTATATGTATAAATTAAAGTATCACATATTACTCCATATGTACAACTAATATATGATAATTAAGACAATTTTAATAGTGGGCCAGCATGATTGCTTCCTCTGAGGTCTCTCTTCCAATTTCTGGCTGGTATTTCATGTCATGTTGTTTGGCCTCATTTTTATATGCACATGTAGAGAGAGGTCTGGTATTTCTTCCTCATCTGAAAAGGATATAGTAAGTCCCATTGAGTTGGAACGCCACTCTTATGACCCTCTTATAACTTAATTATCTCCTTATAGGACCAACTTTCAAATACTGTAATACTAGGAGTGGTTGAACATACAAATTCTGATGGGACACAATTTCATCCATAACAAAGAAATTTTATATTAGCAATGGTGCCTGGGACTGGAGACATGGTTCAGTAGGTGACACAACTGCTTTGGCAAGCATGAAGACCTGGGTGTGATCCCAATATTCACATAAACAGTTGGGCATGCCTGATGTGAACCTGTAATACTGTGCACTGTGATAGACACAGAAGGATTGCTAGGATTTTACTTGCTGCCATATTAGTTCCAGTTTCACTAAGGAGTCTCAAAGGACTAAGGAGGAGAATGATAGAGCAGGATACCTAATATCCCCCTCTGGCCTCCACATGGGAGTGTAGATACAGGCACACATATATGTAGAGAGAATCTCTTGTGAACTGTATGGAAGCATCAATAAAAAAGCCTATGGCCAATGAGTTGAGGCAGGAAATAGGAGGTGGGAATTCTGGCAAAAAAAGAGAGAGAGAGAGAGAGAGAGAGAGAGGAATTCTGGGAGTCAGGTGCAGGAGATTCTTCCTGAATCCTGAAGGAGTCAGTTGCATGAAACTAGAAAAAGTGACCAGCCATATAGCACTCAAAGAATAGAATAAACAGGGAGAGTCACCCCAACCTCTGGAGGAGACAGTTGCATAAACCTAAGGAAAGGTAACTAGCTGTGTAGAAGACATAAAATAATAAATGGGTAATTAAGTTATGAGCTAGTTGGAGGACAAGTCAAAGCTTTTGGCCTAGGCAATTATTCATCAAACATACACATATGTACACATATAGACACAGAAAAATGTATCCAGTTAATAGCACTTAACCCCACACAAATAAACTATGAACTGGCAGTGATAACACCAGCTAATACTAGCAGACAAGGAGAGTTAAATGAGCTATGTAATTGTAAATCTAGTTAATGTCTAGTTAACATCCAAGCAAAACAAATTACAATTTCAGCATTAAATGAAAGAATGTACTATATCAATGCTCATCACAAATTAGGTACAAATTAAATTCATGAGGAGACAAATTGTGCTTCCCTCCCAGAGAGGTCATTTAATTCACTGCAGGAGTAATTTACTATAGTACTCTGGCATCTTACTAATTAAAGAGTAGCTCTGGTGATGTCTTTAGATTCACAGAGCCCCAAATCTCTCATAAGTAAACATCAATACATAAACAACAGTGTTTTGTCCTGAGTTGAAATGTTTATCAATAACCAATTTCAAAGACTCCACATTACCTACTTTGAAACTTATAATTCATTTCAAGTATCTTGAGCAAAGGTAACTGGGCTAGCTAGTGTGTGTTTTTTTGTTGTTTATTTTCCTTTTGTTGATTCTGCATTATAATACAGATCTTTAACTATATTAATTACTTTGACACTATCAAAACTACCTCTTCAACTCTATGAACCCATTAGAAGATTATCAAACCATATCTCTTTAGTTGGAGTCAGATAGTCTTTCCAACTAACAGTTGTTCACCTAGATTCAGTACTCTTGTTTGCTTAGCTAATAAGAACAGTGTGTTACTGTACAGGGAGCATATCTGGAAATGAAAAAAGCAAACATAAATGAGCCCTATTTCTAAGAGTGAGTCATTGCAAAATACAGCAAGGATTAAAATCTACTTGCTAAAACGTAAAATGTTTAGGTTTCACCTCTGTATTAGTCAGTTTTCCTTATTATAGCAAAACATTAAAGTGAGGTTAGCTTTATTTTTTAAAGAGATTCCCCTCTCCTCCTTCTCGTACTCTTCCTTCTTCTCCTTCCTCTTCTGTGCAAGGTGCCAGTGCTCATAACTGCATGGCAGATGGTGGATGGAGTCACATGAAGCACATATGAGAGGAATCAATCACTTCACCAGATAGGAAGGCAGGGAACCCACAGTGTCTTCCGAGGACTTGGCCTTTTAGTTTAGCCAAGTACCGCAATGAATCATACATTGAAAAGGTCCTGCTACCTTCCAGTACCTTCATGATGGAGACTAAACTTCTGACACATAAACTTTTGGAGCAAGACAAATAACAATCTAACCATAACATCTAGAACTTCTAGTCCTCACATTCTTGTATTTACAAATAATGGAACCACAACACTAGATAGCCAGAACAGAGGGGAATGTTACATAACTCAACTTGTACTCTTTGTGTAATAGCTGAAACTTGACATGTCTAAAATTGGTTACCAGAAAAACAAACAAACAAAAACCAACAAACAGGTATTAGAGTTTGGTGCCTGCTGGAGAATGTGTAGAGTAGTATTTACTTATAAAGTTGAGTGCTACAAACTAAAAAATCCATACAAAGTCATTTCAAAAAGAAATGTGTTAATGCTCCCTGATGTGTTTTATAAGTAAAATTGGGTTTTCAATGTGAGTAAGATCAAGAACCTTTTCATATGTTAACTTACATGGGGATCAAGCTATCCAACACATGCTTTACAGTATGGCATATCAGCAGACACAACAGACATGCTGAGTGTCTCCTATGCCAGGTGCTACTATAAGTATTGGGGTTGAAAATCTAATGAAGGAAATAGATAGTGATTAAAAGTAAGATAGTAAATTATGTAATTTCAGGTGGTTATTTATGCAATGAAATTATAAAAGAGAAATAAGTCAACAATTCATGAAATGGGAAAATACTACTATCCTGGAATGTCACTGGTCAGAAATGTCATCTTTGATCACAGGACATTGAGAAATAGTGTTAAAGGAACCATATGTTAAAGATATTGGACAAAATTCCTCCAAGTTGTTGACAAGTCCTGAAGTAGGTCCAACAGTGGTTCTGAAGAATCAGAAGGCTACTGTGACAGGAGCTAGAGGTTGAGGGTGATAGGGAAAAAGTTGAAGCTGGAGAACTCATTTGCCAAACTCGGAGGACCCATAAAAGTCAGAAAAAGTACTAAGTAAAAGAATAATTTCTAACTCACCCCCAGTAACAGGAAAGAGAAGCATAGAATAGCCTATCCATGTGGATCATCATTTTTCCTCTAGAAAGGGGACTATAACCTTTATATTTCTAGGGCAGAGATGAGTGAAAGACCATTTAGCAAATGTGTTGTACTTGCAACCTACCATGTCTTTATTGCAGCTATGAAGTCTGCTATTTTGGTACAAAGACATTAAGAGATAATATAAGCATAAATAAAGCTTTATTTTCAAAGAGGACCTTAGATTAATCTTAGTGTTTTGTTTTGATATTTTAGGAAAAGCTTTTGATTTGTTTTTTGTTAGATTAAAAAACTCCTAAAATATACTCCATATGAGCACACCAACATTATACTATGATACTTAGAGTCCTCACAAAGACGTCTTAGTTCAGTCTCAGCTCCTGATAGTAATGAAGCCTTATTTTCCTTCCGTAATTAACTTGTACACAACAGGCAACTCAAAACAACTGCTTCTGGAAAGAAAACTGACTCCCAAATGGGGCAGTTGCATCTCAAAACATTTATTGTGTAGACCTCTAGACTTACTGAATCTGTCAGTAAGTTTACCAGCAGAAACAAGGTCTTCCAAAGCAACTGGTATCCCTATATTTAACTCTAACTGAAACTAGAATCTTCTGTGGAGTACAATAATTACCCTTAAATACAATGTTTCCTATGTCTGAAATTTTTTAATGCAGTAGCTCATAAATGCTTTTATGTCAAAAAATAAGAGTGTGATATGACAGATCTGTCAATTAGCTCAATTTCATTATTTCACAACGTATAAACATATTACGGCATCATTATATGTGGTAAATATTTACAATTTGGAGTAAGTTGTATCATCATAAAAATACATCTATCACTTTAAGGAAAATTCAGATTTCTAAGCATAAAAGTAAATTTTTTCAAGCTAGAGATGTCACTCAATGCTTAGAAGCACTTAATCTAGCACTTACAGAGCACTAGACTATAACCATAGCATTGCAAAAAATTATAATTTTCTGGATCGTCTATATAGTCAATACCAGTGATGCTTCTCAGCTATCAGGCTAATGTTTTTACTGGTTAAAATAAAATAAGAAAAATGAGTCTCCCAAGAAAAGCCCCACCTGCTTCCTATTTACAGTATCATATCTAGAAAAGAACAAAATCTAAATAAAAACTGAAACTCTTCTGTAAGAGCCAAGTCAACTTCCATTTCTATTGTTGTCTGTATTCCCAACTTCAGTCACTCTAAAAACTGTTATGTTGATGGCTGGCCCTGCTTATGTCACCAGAATTCACAGTTAAAATCTGTGGCCAGCATGAAAGTTTACAGCATTAATTACAAGATTCAGAGTGCTAACACTAGACCCTTGAGCCATCTGCCCCAGAGTTCTCTGAAGGTGTCCTTTCCTGAGTAAGCTGCCATTCTGGCCCCACCTCTTCAGGCTTATAGGCTTAGGGTCATAAACAGTTCCTTTTCTAAGGTTAAGTATAGAAAAGTGCTACAAAAAGGAAATTGCTAATATTTTACAAAATATACAGAAACCAGTAGTTTTCTAGCCTACAAAGAACTATTTCATAGAGAAATTGTGTGATTCCTAGGTAATTTTAAAGAGCTAGAAATTATAATTAACACTGTATTGTAACCTAGCTTATTTCAAATTTGATCTAAAGCCATAAATTGACATGTGACCTTTGCATAACATGGACTGGGTCTTGGTACCTGGCATAATATTTCTCTTTTTCCAACATTATGATTTATAATAACAAAAGCAGTAAGATACCTAAACTACATTGACTGTTACCCAGTAAGGATATCAGAATTGAAACTCACATCTGTTAGGCTGTAGTCAGCCCATTGCCGCTCAATGCATTCATTGTTACTGGAAAACTTTGTTTACACTAAACTAGAATAACTCTGTTGCTGTTGGTCTGGAAATAGTTCTGCTGACAGAAACTCAAGGAACCAAAGTAACTTGTCTAACATATTCTGGCAACGGTAAACTCCCTGGAACACTTTGACATTTTCTCTGCATATGTGTGCAGGCCTACATACATATGTGTGCCCATACATGTGTGCACATGTTTGTATACGATTGTGGTGACTAAAGGTTAACCTCGGGTGTCAGTCCTCAAAGTTTCTTCTTGTAGGCCTGGAGCTTCCTGACTAGGCTTACTGACCAGTGAACTTTCCTGGCTTCGTTGTCCTAGCAATGGGAATTCCAAGAATCCACCACCAACTCTCAGCCTTTACTTGGACTCTAGTGACACAACCCAGGTTCTCTGCTTGCACTCACACCAACTGAGCTATTTTTGCAGTTTTGTTTTATAGCTGTTTTCTTTTCTGTTCTTTTCTTACCTTCATTTTCTTTTTTTCTTATTGACTTACTTTTGTAAAGAAATGAATTCAGAGAAAATGAACAAACAACATACCAAAATTCTAATCTTATTATACAGACAAACTTAATATTTTTCCTTCTGGATGTGATGCCGTATGCCCATTGCTGGATACTTGTGAGACTGATGCAAGAAATTTGGGAGTTCATGGCCAACTGTATAATAAAATCATGTCTCATAAAAGTAATAATACAATTAAAATTTCTTCTTCTTTGAATACCAAGCAATGTAATTCAACTTTAATATACATCTCTACTACTGTTACCTCAAAAGTTGTTTGTGAATACTCCTAGCTGTTGCTAAATATTCAAAGGAAAGTGCCACAGGCTACATTGGGAATTTGCAAGAGAAGAGCTCAGAAAAGGACTCAAACAGAAGAGTATAGGTGGTGTCTTAGTCAGGGTTTGTATTCCTGGACAAACATCGTGATCAAGATGCAAGTTGGGGAGGAAACGGTTTATTGAGCTTACACTTCCATGCTGTTGTTCATCACCAAAGGACATCAGGACTGGAACTGAACCAGGTCAGGAAGCAGGAGCTGATGCAGAGGCTGTGGAGGGATGTAACTTACTGGCTTGCTTCTCCTGGCTTGCTCAGCCTGCTTTCTTATAGAACCCAAGACTACCAGCCTACAGATGGTACCATCCACAAGGGGCCCTCCCACCTTGATCACTAATTGAGAAAATGCCTTATAGCTGGATCTCATGGAGGCATTTTCTCAACTGAAACTCCTTTCTCTGTAGTAACTCCAGCTTGTGTTAAGTTGACACAAAACCAGCCAGTACAGGTGGAATAAGTGATTAGCTTTCCAATTTGCAGAATGGTACTTATTAAAAGTAAGGGCCATGTATGTTTTTTATTATATTTAAATATTTGTTAATTTTTATTTTATGTATATGAATGTTTCCCTTCATGTATACCTGTATACTGCATGAATGCTTGGTGCTGGTGGAAGTCAGAACAGAACAACAGATCCACTGAAACTGGAGTTGCAGATAGTTGTGAGCCACTGTATGAGTGCTGGGAATTGAACTAAAGTCCCCTGCAAGAGCAGCAAATATTCTTGACAACTTAGCCATCTCTCCATCCTTGGTGTTTAAGATTTTTAACAAATAATAGTATACTCTGTTTAGTCATAATATTGTTCCATTTCATGGTTTTAATACAAAGTTAAATTCAAAAGAAATAAAAAAAAACTCTGAAATCTGATAAAAAATTAATAATACCAAAATGTGACTAGAGGGAAAGAGGAGGAGAAAGAAAGAGAGATCATTATACCAGCATTATTGTACATTTTGCTTTATACATTTGCTTATCAAAGGTCAACTGCCATTTTAGTAAAACCAAATGTCTTTTACACATAGGCCATACATATGGTAAGTATGCATTTCTGTCAAAACATTGGAATTTTGACACCATGTAAAACTTTAGCTGAAATTATGAAAATGGTGCAAACAAGAAACCTAAGATGGGTGGAAACATGAATGGGTGGAAATGTGGATGGGTGTGTTAGTGCAATCTCGCTCATGAATGTATTCCCTCCTGTGGTTCTCAGGAAAGACCCCCATGTTCTTAGATGGTTTTCCTCACCTACATTACAGGTTGCTTCTCATTGTGAAAGTTCCATCTCCCACTAATAGTAGATGAAAGTTCTAGTACATATGAAGTTCACCCTCTATCTCAGGAGATGATATTGGGATCTTAACAACAGAGGATAAATGGACATCCTGACATCATTCTGCTGTTTACATCTCTCTGGCCCTGCATTTAAACAAGTCTAAAGAAACATCTTATTCTGAGTGTAAAGTGGTGTCATTTATTGGATGACTAGTAAGTTTAATCCTTGGATTTTTTTGTTTTCTTTATCATTGTTATTTTTTATTTTGTATGACTTTTAACTATATGTTCTTTGGTGGTTTTGTATGAATATAAGGTACACTAGCAATTCTTATGACTTTAGTGCCAAAGAAAAGAGACATAAAGAAGATGCAAGGACTTACCTTGGGCCAAAGAGCTAGGTCTTACCCAGCTAAGTAGACCACATGATTAAAATGTGCAAAACTAAGAACTGTTGGTAAATGTACAGTAACTTCATATTCACTCATCTTATTGGCTTTAATTGATAGTTTTTATCTTTTATTCTTCTTCATCTTCGACAATACAATAATAGAAGGTAAAAGACATGACAATTTGTCTTACCCTTTTCACACATTTTCTGGTTTCTGACTTTTTTCTAATTGGTTGGACTCTGAACAGTGTCAAGTAAGTAGTATAAACATTTGTTTTATCCCAGTCACTTTTAGGAAATGCCATGGCTCCTTCCAATCAAGGTTGTAATTTGGGGTTTATCCAGAAATACATTTTTAAATAATTCATGGATACAAAAGAAGGACTTTTATTATGGCATTTCCATAGGTGCATAAATGGCACTCTTCTAACATGTTCACCTCTTTTGCACCCTTCTATCTCTCATTCCTCTCCAGCAGGTCATACTACCTCCAACAGTCTCACCAGAAATATTTTTATTGTTTTGTAATTTCATACATGTATTTCATGTATTTTGATCAAGTCCACCTTCTTCCCTCCTCTCCAATACCTCTGTTATCCCCAACACTATTATTCTCTGCCTATTCTGTGTGTGTGTGTGTGTGTGTGTGTGCATGTAAACATGCATGTGTGTGTTTTAACTCATGGCATCCATTTAGTGCTGCCAGGAGGTGCATCTCCTGGAGCATAGGTAGCCTCCCAGGGTCTATATCTCTGAAGAAAACTGACTCTTCCACCAGTCATCAATTTTTAAGAGCTCCTCATGTAGGGGTGGGGATGACCACCTTGCTACTACTTCTTACTAGGGCTTTGTCTGCCTGGATTTTGTGTACATAAATGGTATGAAGGGGGAGTGGGGAATAAATGGAGCAAGTAGGGTTCCTTTGGGGTGAGATGGAAGAGTAGAGTAGTAGAAGAGCAAATATGGGAAGAATAACAGAAGTGATCTGTTACTACAAAAACTATTTAAATCACAAATGTTCAGTGTCTACTTTCAGTTGCACTAAGTATTCTATACACTATAGCAATTCAACAGCTAAAGGCATACACTTTACTGCCTGTCAGTATAATCAGAACTGTGTCTATATACCATGGCAATCAACAGCCAATGTCATATATTTACTGCCTGTCAGTACAGTCAGAGTTTACCACACTCTAATTTCAGGGGTCTTTTCAACCATTTAGTTGCCCAGAGTCCTGACCTCATCCTTCACTATCCTTAGCACTAGGCAAACACTAATCTATTTCTATTTCTGTCGCTTCTTCTATTCTGGATATTTTCATACATGGTCAGACAATTTGTGATCTTTTGTGACAGGCTTACATTCATTTTCTATTGATTTTCTAAAATACTTGAAAACAGTATACAACCATTTAGAACTATTGAAATGACCACTTTTAATTATTAGATTATCGCTGTTAATGCTATGTGACTTTTAAACCAATAACATATTGCCTCTTGTTTCTTACTGGACCTTGGTAACAATGTTATGTTTATCACTTCAAAGAACAGAATAGATTTGGATGCTGTCTTAGTCACCATTCTACTGCTGTGAAGAGAAACCATAACCTCAGCAACGCTTATAAAATAAAACATTGAATTAGGGCCTTGTTTATGGTTTCAGCGGCTTAATCCATTATCATCAAGGCAAGAAGTATGGTAGTTGACATGGCAACCATGGTGCTGAAGAAGTAACTGAGAGCTACATCCTCATCAAATGGCAGAATAAGCCTGGGCCTTGCATGGGCTTTTGAAACCTCAAAGCCCAACCCCAGTGACACACCTCCTTCAACAAATCCACATTTAATCCTTCTAATCCTATCAAAGAGTTCCACTCCCTGGTAACTAAGCATTCAAACATATGAGCCTATGGGAGCCATTCTTATTCAAAGCACCACAGATGCTTTCCGCTTCTTCATTTGGGCTCTGGAGTAGTTGCAAATGTATTCCCAATGAAACTTTCTGGACACAAACATTTTTAGATAATTATTGCTCTCCTAACTTAAATTCTCTTATGTTAATTAGCCTTAATTTTTTTCTCTTTTCTCTAGAATTTGTCCTGATAGATTTTATTGACCTAGGAAAATATACACTTCGTAGATTTCAGATATAGTTACATGGAGAGAAAAATCAGACTCCTATAATTCATTTAACTTCATTTCCAACTGTGGTCATTTGCTTTGTTTGGGGGGGGGGGGTGGCGCGCACGTTTTGCTGCTAACCCTTTGCCTGGTTAGTTAGTATCTACATCTTTATTCTGAAAACACATTCCTTGTACATACAAACAGCTTTTCCATTTTCAATTTTGAGGCTACTCATTTCTATTCCTTTACTAGTTAGCTTTTCTTTTTCCTTTTGGTGTTTTTTCGTTTGTTTGCCTCCTGTGCTTGCACACTTAAGTTACACTTATGTTCTTCACTCACTGCTGTAAGTATATAATAGCTATGATTTACCCTTTGACTGCTGCTCTTACTATGAAACAAGATTTATATTACATGGTATTCTAAGTACTGGTATGATCTGATAGTTCATGTTCATAAAATGTTTAAGAGAAAGTTTCTCCATGTCTGTGAAGTGGGACTTTGATTTATTTTTAAGTTCTTATTTATTTCACTTATAAAATTTGTCTTTACTTAATGACAATTATTGAACTCACAATAGTGGCATAAACATAGTTGTTACTTGTGATTGTATTAGGAGTAATGTAAAAGGGGGTATTTTTTATTGTTAAGATGCAGAGTTAAGTACATATTAGGTAAACCTGCCTTACAAATCTACTTTGTACTTAAAGCTTTTACAACCTTAGCTGAGTTTTAAACCTTTTTACTTGTGAAGTTAAAATCTTTTAACTTTTAATCTTTTAACCAATAAAATTCTAGTACTACTTGTAATTTTTACTAGCAGTTCCTTCATGAATGCTGATCCGACATTTATTCACTAGTACTTGTACTTTCTGTATATTATTGGACACATTCATGTTGCAGATTTTTCTTTGATGTGCTTAACCTTTGTCCACAAATTATATTTACTTAAATCCAATCTGGCTCTAATAATCTTTATGCTACAATCTTTACCTTATCACTTAGAGAACTGAAGATTTTCTTATAACTTCTCCCATGAAAAAAACATAAAAACAATATTCCTCAAGTTTTTGTGTGTTTGATACATTTATCATTTCTCTTCTTGAGTGAATGACAATTTCAGAGATCTAATAACCTTGAGTCATATTTTCTCTCCTTGAGGCCTAATCAGAACAATTCCACTAGCATCAAACATTTCTTTATATCAACCTGAGGACAGCTTAATTTTTTTTTCATTTTTATGTGTCTTGATTTCATTTACTTGATTCTCAAATGATTTTGCCTAATCCTTAGTGTCTCAAAATTATGAAGAGACACATCAAATTTTTCTGCTTTCTTCGTTGGCACAAGCTGGACTGCCAATCTTAGCCTCAATGAATAAAGGAAATATGTTACAGCTTTTAAAAAAAGAAACCAAAGCCAGAGAAATAGCTCAGTGAGTAAAGCACTTGCTGCCCAATCTGGTGACTTAAAATTTATCTCTGGAACCCACATAAACATGGAAGGAGAAAACTGACTTCTTCGTGTGTCCTCTGATCACATGCATCACCAATTCCAAGATGCATGTGCATATGTTCACACACACACACACACACACACACACACACACACACGTCAGTAAAGAGGAAAAGGGAGAATGGGGGAGGGAGAGGGAGAAGAAGAAGGGGGAGATAATTGTTTCAAAAAAGAAAAAGAAAGAATTCTTGCTCAGGGAACTAATATACCAGGTTAAAATTCAGGGGGCTTCTAGTACACATGATCATTCAACTCTGCATCTTGTAATGTTGGTGTTATAGTAGCAACACATTAAAACTATAAACATGGAGGAGCATCCATGTGATAATCTATGGACCATACATAAAATAAAGACACATCATTTGTGCTCACATCCTATTGACTAGAATATAATCATACAAAATAATGAAAGACCAAAAAACTTTATTATTAATAAATGCCTAGGCTATAAGTTTGGGCTTGTTTCCCAACTAACTCCTAACTTATTCAACCCATTTATTCTATTTTATGTGTGCCACATGGTCAGTTACCTCTCCTCCATATCCTCTGAGTCAAACCAAAATCCTCCCATATCTGACTTTTCCCAGAATTCCTCTCTCTGGTGGATATCACACCTTTTAATTCTGCCTCTGCTCATTGACCATCAGATTTTTATTGACAAGTGATGTTTCCACACAGTACTCGTGAGAGTCTCTCTACAATCCATAAAATGAAAGAATGAGAAATGTCAGTCAAGAAAATGGTGGAATCCAGCTGGACAAGCATCATGAGGTTTGGCAAAGTGGCAAACGTCTTAGTGCTATCATGCATCAACTGTCTAGGGGGAATTGGTGTTTTCCACAGTTCCTGCTCCATCCTCTGGGAGTTCTTAATCCTCCTTATCTATTTCTCTATACAAAGTGAACACTGGAAAAATAACAATTGTACTGTGCATAGATGTGTGTTGCTTCCAGGCTCAGCTCATAAAAAAGCTTAGAAAGAACACGTTTCATCCCTTTTGTAGATGGCAATTACAATTAAGCAGAGGAAAGTAAGCAAAGGACTAAGAACAGTAATCATGGAACAGATAGGACAGTGACCTGTGATGGCATGGCAGGTTTGAATTATTGTGAGTGAAGGGTTATCTATTCAGAAACCTGCTACATTTTTCCAGGACCATTACAGCAATCAAAAATTAATCACGTGTTTTAAGCCATTATATTTTGAATATTTGCTATAGTTGTGAAACATTCTCTAGCATAAAGGTAAAGAACTCTGCTGAAATAATGTTGCAAATCTGATAAAGATATGTATAGTTTAGTATTTGGAGAGCAGGTGACAGAGAAACATACATCACAGTCTTGGCAACCATTGGGTACTGCATGCCAATGAGCTTAACTACCACATGGTCACTCATTAGCTGAGCAGCTAAGAGCGAGCCAGCCCCACACTCAGGAGTAGTAACACTAGGTTTTGGAAGACTTCCAGTAGCCACTGCCATGGCTGTTCGAAGATCTGGTACTCATATTCAGTCTGTGGATGAATGGTTTTCTTTATGCAAAGAGTTTTCAGAAGTCATTCAATATTTGGGTTTTTTTTCTCAGTATTCAGTTTTCTTCAGTGGCTCCATGTATACCCTGTCCCTTTTGAGTTTGTTTCATGTTGATGTTAACAGTCAACCGTAATGTGTCAATGAGGTCTTCTACATGCCCTATGTGCTTCCTAGTCAACTTGTCTAATGAAATTCTAAAGGTTTTTAACAACTTTCCCTTGGTACGGTCCACTCATATTCTGTCTTCTGTTCTACTCTGGGATCCAGTTTATTGAGAAATGCGGTTTTTATTAACTCACAAAGCAAATGCAGCTGCATTTTCCTCGCCAGCTTCTTTGTTTTTTGATTTCTCCTTTCTATGTTGTATCCTTGGCTGATATTTTGACCTCCTAGTTTTTAATGAGCTAGTTTGTATTGGAACATAAAGGGGTCCTTAAAGAGATGAGACGGATATGTTGCTATTTGGGCTTTTGGCTCCTGCAGTCAGGCATCGCTTTTATTTCTTTATTTCCCTCACCTTCCTGCTCCCTGGAAATCAAAAGTCACAAGAAGCTAGAACCATGAACCATGTTCACAGTGCTGGGAACATGGCATTTAACTTTGCAACTCAGTGACTTCATCATCTTGAAGAAAGACACTGTGTGGGCCTTTTCCTAGGCTTGCAGGCATGTCTATACTTCCAACAATTTACCCTACAGTTTTTACTTTGTTGGTGTTGCAACTCTGGAGATTATACACAAAGCCTACACACAATAGGTCTGTTCTCTACCACTCAGCTACAACTCCAGCCCCTTAAATCTACTTTGCTTTTATTATTTTTGGCAGCCTTTCTGCCTGTTTTGAAATTCAGTGTTTTGGCAATTATAGTTTTCTTAAGGTAAGAAAATTTCTCTCTCCTCTGTCTCTCTCCCTCCCTCCCCACCTATTCACACCCCCACACACACACCTGTCTCTCAGCTTTCTCCACGTTTCTTGCATATATTTTCCAAAGTCAGAGGGAAATATTTGCTGCACCACACTGTGGTTAAAAAGCCATTCTAATTAAAGGTTTGAACTGTCAAAGGCCATTCTCTCTGAGTTTTAACAGACAAAAAAATAAAAGAGAGAAAGAAGCAACATAAAGACAATTATTTCTCAATTCTGAAATCTGAAATGTAACTTAGAACAGGAGATGGTTGCTGTTAGGGAGCTCTGTGGGATTGTTTTAAGCAATCATTTAGTAACTGTCTAACTTGAAACTTCTTCCCAGACTATACACATTACTATAGTGAGTCTCTGAAGAAAGAAATCAAAGAATATCTCAGAAGATGGAAAGATCTCCCATGCTCATGGATTAGCAGGATTAATATAGTAAAAATGGCCATCTTACCAAAAGCAATCTATAGATTCAACACAATCACCATCAAAATTCCAACTCAATTATTCATAGAGTTAGAAAAAGCAATTTGCAAATTCATTTGGAATAACAAAAAAAAAAAAAAAAAACAGAAAAGTGAAATCTATTCTGGGGAGAATCACCATCCCTGACCTCAATCTGCATTACAGAGCAATAGTGATAAAAACTGTATGGTATTGGTACAGAGACAGGCAGGTAGATAAATGGAATAGAATTCAAGACCCAGAAATGAACCTACACACTTATGATCACTTGATCTTTGACAAAGGAGCTAAAACCATCCAATGAAAAAAAGACAGCATTTTCAAAAAATGGTGCTGGTTCAAATGGAGGTCAGCATGTAGAAGAATGCAAATTGATCCATCCTAACTCCTTGTACAAAGCTCAAGTCCAAATGGATGAAGAACCTCCACATAAAACCAGATACACTGAAAGTAATAGAAGAAAAGGTGGGGAAGAGCCTCGAACACATAGGCACAGGGGAAAATTTCCTGAACAGAACACCAATGACTTTTACTCTAAGATCAAGAATCGACAAATGGGACCTCATAAAACTGTAAAGCTTCTGTAAGGCAAAGGCACTGTAAATAGAAGAAAAGGGCAACCTACAGATTGGGAAAAGGTCTTTACCAATCCTACATCCAAAGAACTCAAGAAGTTAGACTCCAGAGAACCAAATAACCCTATTAAAAAATGGGGTACAGAGCTAAAAAAGAATTCTCAACTGAGGAATACTGAATGGCTGAGAAGCACCTAAAGAAATGTTTAAAATCCTTAGTCATCAGGGAAATGCAAATCAATTTCCACCTCACACCAGTCAGAATGGCTAGGATCAAAAACTCAGGTGACAGCAGATGCTGGCGAGGATGTAGAGAAAGAGGTGGGATTGCAAGCTGGTACAACAACTCTGGAAATCAGTTTGGCGGACCCTCAGAAAAATAGCCATAATACTACCTGAGGACACAGCTATACCACTCCTGAGCATATATCCAAAAGATGCTCCAACATATAACAAGGACACATGCTCCACTATGTTCATAGCAGCCATATTTATAATAGCCAGAAGCTGGAAAGAACCCAGATGTCCTTCAACAGAGGAATGGATACAAAAACTATGGTACATTTACACAATGGAGTACTACTCAGCTCTCATAAACAATGATTCATAAAATTCTTAGGCAAATGGATGAAATTAGAAAATATCCTGAGTGAGATAACTCAGTCACAAAAGAACACACATGGTATGCACTCACTGTTAACTGGATATTAGCCCAAAAGCTTGGAATACTAAGAGACGATTCACAAACCACATGAAGCTCAAAAAGAAGGAAGACCAAAGTGTAGATGCTTCAGTCCTTCTTAGAAGGGTAAACAAAATACTCAAGGGAGGAAATATGGAGACAAAGTGTAGATCAGAGACTGAAGGAAAGGTCATACAGTGACCGCCCTACCTGGGGATCCATCCCATGTACAGATACCAAACCCAGACACTATTGCAGATGCCAAGAAGTGCATGCTGACAAGAGCCTGTTTTAGTTCCTGAGAGATTCTACCACAGCCTGACAAATACAGAGGTGGATGCTCACAGCTAACTATTGAACTGAGCACAGGGTTCCCAATGGATGAGTTAGAGAAAGGACTGAAGGAGCTGAAGGGCTTTGCAACCCATAGGAAGAACAACAATATCAACCAACCAGACCCCCCAGAGCTCCCAGGGACTAAACCACCAATCAAAGAGTACACATGGAGGGACCCATGGCTCCAGCCGCATTTGTAGTAGAGGATGGCTTTGTTGGGTATCAATGGGAAGAAAGGCCCTTGGTTCTGTGAAGGATGGATGACACAGTATGGGGGAATGCCAGGGCAGGGAAGCCAGAGAGTGGGTGGGTGTGGAACACCCTCATAGAAGCAGGGGGAGGGAGAATGGAATAGGGGGTTTCCGGAAGGGAAATCGGAAAAGGGGATAACATTTGAAATGTAAATAAATAAAATATCCAAAAAAGAAAGAAAGAAAGAAAGAAAGAAAGAAAGAAAGAAAGAAAGAAAGAAA